>JALBCR010001979.1:0-174116 GCA_030710515.1 Abscondita cerata
TCATTGTACTTCGTTCAGTTACGTATTGCTAAAATCAGAGTGGCATTAAAGAGAAACCCAATTAAAAGTAAATGAATTAGAAACATGGAACAAACAGGATGTCATCGCCATGTTTGTTTTAACTTCTCCGTCCATGGAACTTGGTCACATAATATTAATTGAAAACTGGTTAAGCGCAAAGGAAATTTTAAACGGGTTGGACAGCATCTATACAAAATAGATGCCAAAAGATGGTATAAGGCAACATATCGGAAAAGTAGAAAGTTTAACCGAACAGATAAATGATTCCGGTGATAGCATTAGTGATAGCGCTATAATGACGGAAATATTAAGCACATTACCCCTGAAGTATAGGAATGTACCAATAAGCCTGACAGTTTATCGGTAACAGACAAAAATGAATCTGCTTTAATAAGTCAAATGCAAAACAGTGAAAGAAAGGAAAGAACAAAGAAATTCAATGGCTATTGGTATAACTCTAGAAGGAAAAGCCATTATGCAAGCAACTGTCGCGTGCTCCAAATAGGAAAATACGAAGAAAGTCGAACTACCATAACTGAAGGAAACTTTTCTGCATTTACTTTAGAGACAAAACCTTCTGGTGCTACCAATGATGTTTGGATAATGGGCGGTGGAGCATCAGCACATGACATTTTCTGAAGGTGTAGTAGCCAAAAAGGGCATGGTGATCGTAAAAGAAGGTAAATATGCATATGTGTACGACAACGATCAGTTGGTTATATATATGCTCACCGAGGGTTTAAATAATTTATATCATCTTAACGAAGACTTTTGTGATTTTATGTACCAAGGTAGAATTTAATTAGAAAAACAGAATGGTAAAGCGGGACTTGAAATGCGCACAATAATGAAAAGTACCCGATCAATGTTGTATCGAACTACATACAGCAAAAATACTAAAATTCCGTCGTATGAAATTTAGACAGACAAAAGCCTATTTTAAGCCATCTTAAAATATTTGGTTGCACAGCATATGTCCACGTACCAAATCAGATTAGGTCAAAATTAGATGCGAGAAGCAAAAAGTATTTATTTGTTGGTTATGACGAAAATTCTACAAAATTATCGCCTCTTTGATACCAACACAAAAAAAAACTATTTCTAGAAATGTTGTGTTCGAAGAAAATCTGAGTGATGTTATCCATAAAAATAATACATTAAAAATTGAATTAGATTTTAATGAGAGAATTTACAAAATAATGTTGATCAGCAAGAAGTTGATGAGGTGGAAACGCCTACTAGTGCATACCAACTCGGATAACGTGAAATTCAACAACCGAAAAGAGATGATGATTATGAACTTAACTTTGTTGAAGTGGGCGTACCAGAAACATATAAAGAGGCAATGTCGAGAAGTCATGCAGTAAAATAGAAAGAATCGATTGGCGAAGAACTAGAAGCTCTTCATAAGAATCAAACATGGGAACTAGTACCGAAATCGAAAGTAGGTATTTAGAGTTGAACGTGACTCAAATGGAAACATTACGAAGTACAAATCAAGATTGTGTGCAAAAAGCTTTGCTCAAATACAAGGAATTGATTACAACGAAACTTTTTCACCAACTATTAGGTATGAAGAATTATGTTATAGTGCAATTTGATACTAAAACTGCATTCCTAAATGGGAACCTCGAGGAAAAGGTATATATGTCTGCCTCAACAGGAGCTAAACTAAAAAAGTCACCATATGGGCTTGAATAGGCACATTATTACTGGAATTAAACGTTTGATAACTTTTTGAAAAACAATTGATTTTGTGCAGTGTAAAATGGACAAGTGTGTTTATAAAGGGCTGTTCAGTAATTCTAAAGATTGCTAGCATTGTTTGTAGATGATGGACTACTAATAAAACATACTAAATTGGATTCTGACAAAATTGAGAGACCAATTTCAAATAACTATATTAGTGAATTAGGTTTACAAATAGATCGAGACATGAAAAGAAATCGATCTTCATTCACCAATCAAATTATATTAAACAATTAATTCAAGAGTTTCAACTAAATGATGTGCTATGTTCCAGCTAATCCCGTTTGAAGTTGGAGACAATAAGTGAAAAATGAAAGAGTACCATAGCGAGAAGCGGTGGGAGCGTTTATGTTTACTACAGTTGTGAGTAACTCTAGGCATTATGTTCGCGGTTGGAATTGTAGTAGATTTTAAATTACTACAATTTATCACATTAGAATTCTGTAAATCAAATAATTAGATACCTAAAAGGTTCTATCAACTATAGTATTGAATGCAAAATGAAACAAATAAATTCTGACGTAATAGGTTATACACATTCCGAGTTTGCAACTCATCCAGACATTTGAAAATCAACATCTAGATATATTTTCAAGATAAAACAGGGATCAGTTATGTGGCCAAGTCGACTGGCAACAGACTTTAACGTTATCAACTTCAGAGGACGAATATGTAGGAGCAGCAAACGCAACAAAACAAGCAATTTTAGAAGATATTAGAGAAGCAGGAGAAGATGCCATCTTATTGTACGTAGACAACCAAAGTGTCATACGATTAGTTCAAACCCAACGCATCACAAGCGTACAAATATATCGATGTCAGTACCATTTGGTACGTGAAAAACATGTGTCAACATATTATGAAGCGTTTAGGGTGTATTACTCTAGACGCCGGGTTTGAATCAGAGAAAGCATTCACATCCCGAGCTCGGTTTTAGCAAACGTTTATTATTATGCATAGCGTGATCGAGTTATACTAATGATAGTTATGAATGGAAACGTTGTAGGTCAGCATATAGTAATTGGCGTACTATGTGCGGTGCGATGTCACCTGATATCGTGGTATTATGTCGTGCTGAACACGGCGGCCGGAATAAATTGGACCATTTGATTTGAACTTTGGCCGGTCTTCACTTGATGCTGGCGCTGCGACTACTTGGCTGGTTCTTGACTTGTTGGCTTCTCGGCTGCCCACTCATTATTCGGGTGTAGCTACACTTGGTCTAACTGAATTGTGTGTCAAACTGAACTGATGTGAACTGATCTCTGTTGTTGTACCTACTCCGTTTTATACATGCACAAGTAGGTTAGTATGCTAGTAAACAAGGCTGTTAAGAAATGCTAAATTCTACTTACTTACTTGCAATTGTATGTTTCCATTTCCGTGTTTAATACATACGTAATACGCGGATGTAGAGTTGATTAGAATGGGGTTGCGATGTAAACCCACAGGAGTCCCTCCTTAGTAGATGAGTCCACGATAAAGCGTGTCGGAGGTTTGTGAGCTAGAATATGCAAACAAAGTGTCGGTTTTTTGTGTGTGCGCATTTTCTTGCCGGGGAACATTTGTCTGGTTTTATGTGGAAGCGTAAATTAGCGGTTTGTGGTCCATATGGGCAGAAAAATCTCTACCTTCAACCATGTGTTTGAAGTGCTTTATGGCAGTACATTGCTAGTAATTCTCTGTCGTGCGTCCCGTACTTTCTCTCGACGCTGGATAATTTCTTGAGGGAAGAAAGCGAATAGTTCTAGTCGTCGTCAATGCGTTGCTGGAGTGCGGCTCCGATTGCATTGTTCAAGGCGTCGGTGACTATGGCGAAGGTTGCTCCTGGTTGGGGTGTGCGAGCAATGTGGCCAATGCTAATCCCTCTTTGCAGGCCTCCAGCTTTGTTTGCCTCGGCATGCCAATTAGTGGTTTTTGCGCCTTTAATTTTCTTTTTCAGTAGGTCGTTCAGCGGTGCCTGCAGTTCAGCAGCCTTTGGGATAAATCTTCTGTAGAAATTGATCATCCCCAAAAATTGTCGAAATTGTTTGGCTGTGGTCGGTGTGGGGGCTTCCTAGTCGCATCCACTTTGTCCGCTAGTGGTGTGGTGTCTTTGATTAAGACTTGATATCCGAGGAAGCATGCTGTCGTGACGCCTAAAGTGACATTTGCCGGGTTAACGAGTATCCCGTTTCTCTGTAGGTGCGTGAAGAGTGCTCGCAAATGAGTCTTGTGCTCGTTTTCTGACGTGGATGGTACGAGGATGTCGTCGAGGTAGACGTAACAAAAATCTAAACATCAGGTTACTTCGTCGATGAACCTTTGGAAAGTTTGACCGGCGTTTCGAAGTCCAAAAGATATGAAGAGGAACTCAAACAATCCGAAAGGTGTGGTGATTGCTGTTTGTGTTTGTGTTTGACAAACTTTTCTTATTATTTTTTATGTACTCATATTATTGTATTTTATTGTGTGTTAAAGGGTTGCAATCAGTGGGAGTGTTGATAAAGTAGATTCCTAAGATTGCGCACCTATTTGTTTAAATAAGACCCGTCTTGTCGAAACAGTTTCAGTCTCGTATGTTATATTGTACTGTGTGTGCATTAACCATTTTTATAATGAGTGCGATTTTCCAAAGATTACAACAACATAAATCTTGAGCATTAGTTTTTTTAAATCTTTCTGACCGTGCTTTGGCTGTTAGTAGACCATCTTTTCGTAAGCCTGCCAAATCCTTCAAATCCCGTTTTGAAAAACTCCATACCTACGGCCTGTATCTCTTTTGACATCAGTTCAGTTCGTCACACAGCTCAGTTAGACCAGTGCAGCTACACCCGAATAATGAGGGTAGCCGAGAAGCCAACAAGTCAAGAACCAGCCAAGTAGTCGCAGCGCCAGCATTAAGTGTTCAGCACGACACATAATATTACGATATCAGGTGACATCGCACCGCACATAGTACACGCCAATTACTATGTGCTGACCTACAACGTTTCCATTCATAACTATCATTAGTATAACTCGATCACGCTATGTATAATAATAAACGCTGCTAAAACCGACTCGAATGTGAATGCTTTCTCTGATTCAAACCCGGCGTCTAGAGTAATACACCTAAACGCTACATCTTCTTAATATGTTATATTGTACTGTGTGTGCGTTAACCATTTTTATATTTCTTTGTAACCATGAAATATCTAGTCACTCCTGCGTTACTATTATTATTACTTGTGTAGCAATTCCAATTCAAGCATGGAGTTCTGTACGAGCTTCCACAGAAATCCCTCCTCACACCATTACAGAGCCTCCAAAATTGAACCTAGAAGCCATGGTGGTCTCTTTCATACCAGTTCATCACCGTCTGAAGCATCCAAGTTAAAACGGGTTAATCAATACATAATACATCTTCACAGTTCTAGCAAAATTCAATGAATTTTGTTTGTGACAAATTGTAAATTTTGGACCAGTGGTAGCCCGATAAGATTTTATATTATTTTATCGATTGCGTCAGTAAACTGTACATGCCGATATTTGGACATTTCTGACAGGAGCAAGCTTATTAGATGTGATTGTTGCGGTTGCAATTTTGCAAAGATTACAACAACATAAATCTTGAGCATTAGTTTTTAAATCTTTCTGACCGTGCTGGCTGTTAGTAGACCATCTTTTCGTATGCCTGTCAAATCCTTCAAATCCGTTTGAGAAACTCCATACCTACGGCCTGTATCTCTTGGCTTCTTCAATGTGGGTAATTATTCGTGCACATTTTATTGGAGATATTGGCATTATGATCGTAGAACTGAATTTCAACAAGCACCGACAATAGCAACTTAATTGTAAACCAACTATCAAAAATCTGAATTAGGCACGTGAGTAGAAAAAAATAGATTAATCTTGTTTTTTTAATAATTAAAATATTAACATTTGGTGTTGAATAGAAAAATCAATTTTCTTTAAAAATGACGTAATTTATTTTATTTTGTTCCATAACATTAATCTGTAAAAATATGCTGCTAAACCAACGAATACTCTTTGTTTCTGTAAAAGCTCTGTTTATTTAATATGTTGTTAATTAATCATTTACGTTCGTAAGCAGGGTTTTTAAATTCTATTCGTCTTAATTTTAATGTTTTATAACAATCAATTAAGAATAACGAAAACGAGTTGCTACAATCAATTATGCATCTTAAATGATGATGTTCCAGCTAAGTAACATAAGTTTTGACTTCGTTCAGCTCCCGAAACGAAACTCAATCTTCTTCCTCATTAATTGTCTGATAGCGCGCTCTTATCGGACAATTGTCAGGCTCTAACAAAACTCTTCATTAATTATCATGTCATCGCAAAATACTGTTAATTTCCAACTAACAAGGACTCCTTATCGTGTATACATATACGGAATTATGCCATTTGTCAAACAAGACGTTTTTCGACTACGACGTTTTAAAAATAGATCGGTTTGTCTCATATACGTAGATAAAATATTATCCATATAGTATTTAGAAATTTGAAAATGCAGTTCCTTTGTTTTCGTCCAAATTGGCTGTATATCAAACTTTTTCAAATCTGTATAAAAAGGAGAATTACGATCTGAGATGTAAAATAGTAAAGCACTTTAAGGATATAGAGTTTTTAGGTGCGGAATTTATTTTAATATCGTCTAGATTTATGACATACACTCAGTCGTAAGTTTAGAAGGAATTGTAGATTTTATAAAGAATCACGCTGAAGTGTAGTTCATCCCCTTCGGCTACATTAGAAATACAAATGCCGCAACTGAGGTCTTTCGCTGAAGTATCTCTTAATGATCAGAGGGAATGAAACACGAGCATAATTGGCGTTTTCAAATACAGCCAAGAACTTGACAAGACGTCGACTTATGAAGGACTGTACTCGTAGAAAATAACTTTATGCTGCCGAACAACTCGTCGATGTTTTTCTATAGGCAACCGTAGCGCGTCAGAATACATATTCTAAATCAATATTTGGTATGTCTTCGACCAATTCAAATTAGCTTTGTTTAGGGCCCAATTTTGAGGTTCTGTTACACCGGTAAGTATGTGATTTGTATATTTTTCCGTGTTATTAAGATACAACATTTGACTTGTCCAACTAGCCAGTCCGCGCGAGTGCTTTGTGTTTCAATTGCAGTCTGAAACACGAAACTCTTGTAAACTCTTGAATTTCCACTTTAACTTCGCAAAATCTATGAATTCGGTGCTTTATAGGGATAATGTCTTTTCGCGTGCACTGAGATACTACGTAATCTTACAGAAGACAAGACTTAGAATAAATAGTGTAAGATAAGTAAACTAACCACTTGGGCAAAACGTAAATTAGTAAAATCTCGGAAGATTTAACAAATACAGACTAATTTGTTCCCATCTTGATCGCACTTTAACAATGGATACGATGCGTCAGGATTAACCTGATAAGAACACGTACGCTATGAGCAACTCAGCACTACTTAGCTCAAATGCGCTATTATCCCTTACATTATCACAAATTTAACTATTAAGGAAGGCGTAAAACAAATATTATTAATGAAAGTGTTGCTTTGTAATACTTACGTTAGAATTGATTATGATCTTGGACGACACCCTTCTTAATGCGGGCATTAGTATAAACTTGTTCTTAAATGATTTCTCTTTAACTGCGTCCAACTAAGAGTTTAGAACGTACAAAAGAGATTTAAAATATTTTATAAAGTTTTATGTTCTTGATCAGAATTAATTTCAATAAAAAACAAGTTGAAAATGCAAGGCATTGTCGCAACGAACTTCGTATTATCCAAATATGGAAAGAATGGCAAAGTTATAATTAGCGCCAATAGACCGTCGTTGCTAACTTTCTATTATCCAAATATGTGCCACACATTGATTTTGGACATATTTGGATTTTGAAATAAACTTAATTTCCGAGGGCATCGGGTATCTGTGGCCCGATTTTATGGGGGATAGGATATTTCAACTCAGCTATGCCAGAGGAGTCTAAATATATGCCACACATTGATTTTGGACGTATTTGAAATTTTAATTTTTTTCGACGGAATATCGCGGGGGCTCGGCGTCCCCGTTTCCCGATTTTAATGCACATCAAAACTTAAGCTTTGGACACCAAGCTGAATCGATTGATGTATCACACAATGATGTCCGACCATTAGAAGGCCTCGGACGGATGCACGGACGACAAATCGATTTCATAAACGAACGAAGTTCGTTGATTACTTCACATCTAAAAACAAGAATTTTTGCTACCTAATCCATAATGAAAACTTTAATTAAACAACTCCGTTTTATTCACTTTTGGAACAGAGTTATGTAGTAGGGAAAAGTCTTACAACAAAATCAAAAGTTTTTTGGCGTTACTCGATTTAAAGCACTACGTGAAAATTTTGAGACGTTAACCGCAAAACAAATTTTCAATACTGTTTAAGCCCTCGTATAACGGTCCGCCGCATATAAAGTACAATTTTTGGCTGGCTCAATGAAGTTCCATAATACAACTGAGGGACTACAAGTAAATTATAATAAGATCACCTTTGCATTGGAACACCACCACAGAGCTTGACAACAATTCATAACCAGACTATGTAGTGTTCATCGATGCAAGCATGTTCATATCCACAATACAAAGTTATAAACAAATAAAAGGACTTAATATAACTCATTCAAAAAATTATTATAATAATGATAATGACCTGTAATAAATTATATTCCCACCACGTTGAACATTAAAATTAATTTTAAAACTCCAATAATCTACATAACACTCAATATTTAGTGGACATCCAGGTAATAGCCGAATAATGTACGTATATCCTGGACATTAAATAGATGTCCATAAGACATACTTTAAACAACATCTAGGGGATGCAAATAACAAATGTACAGTAAATATCCAGAGTATAGCTATTTAGAAAAATTATAAAAATCCCTATAAGTAAATCAGCATCACACATTGTTTGAAACGAACCGTTACACGATTTGAATAAAAATACTTAGTGCTGAATTCATGTAGATATGTTGCTTGGACGCGTGGAAAGGAATTAATTTTGCACTGGAGTGAGGGAGATAGAGATAAAACGATCGCCTGTTGCCTATATTTCCTGCCGTTTCTGTAGACTTTGTGCACACTTAAGAATTAACAATTAAGATTTAACAGACAAGGACATAAAAGTAGGATTATGCGATTTGATTTTATCGTCTGTTAATGCATGAATTGAGAACTAAAATTTAAAGGTAAACAGAGGACCTTGAAAGTTAATTATCTTTTAATTTTTTTAAATAATTTTTACATGAAAAACCAAATGCTCAGTCGTGATAACGGCTGTTTGTGAAACCGCGCTTTTAGTTGAACCGTTTATGGTTGTTTTACATGGCTTTGCTAACCTTAAATGCACTTATTATTTAAACGTTGAAATTTTAGAAAATGGAGTGGAACCATGATCTACTAATTTTTCTTGTGTAAAAATATTTCCAGCTGTAGAAACGAGACAGTGCAGAGTTTAAAAATAAAGTAACAAAAAAGTGCATGAGCGATGATAGCCAACATTATAAACAATCGAACTGGTAAGAACAATAAATAAATTTAATTTATTCTACCAATAACATTATGTATTTCTAACTGATGAGTGCGAGCAAAGATTTCGGATCTACAGAACAAATACAGGTTGTTTCTAAAAGGTGTGTACATGGCTTTACCCGAGGTTCTCTGGCTCAAAATAGACCGTTTGACACCTATTTACCTATACCAAAAGTGCACCATAAGGGCGCCAGAGGGTGTCAAACTTTTCAAAAAAATATTGTGTATTGAAAATAACTCGAAAACGGTTTGATGAATTTTGTTCCGCTGTCGTATGATAGTTTTCTGTGTAATGAGGACAAACTTCTGATGCCAGGAAAAGTTGCTTTCATACGTGCATTGTCAAATAAATGATAATATTTTAACAACTGTCAACGATACGAAACCAAAATAATTCTGACAAATAAAACGAACAATTTAAAAACTTTCTTCTTTCTTGTTAAATTACGCTAATGTTATTAGTTCAATCAGAAAAAATTAAAATCATACCCCTGCAAGGTGCATTCATACGCTTAGAAATTCAAGTAGACTGCTACTAGGCTATGCGATCAAATTTATCATTTGTGACATTTATTTGCGGATCTTCCAAGATTACTCACGTTTCTATTTTGCGATTAACTACTAAAATTAACTAAAATAGGCTACACATTTGCCGAACAGATATGATATGTTGTTAGTGTTGTGCTTTTGCAGTGGCAATTGTTGGGAGAGCGTAAGGGTTTATGCAGAAAGGTTTCCAAATCGGATTGACATGATTGCATAGCCTACTAGCAGTCTACTTGAATTTATAAGCGTATGGATGCGCCTTGCATAGGTATGATTTTAATTTTTTTCTGATGGAACTATTAACATTAGCACAATTTAACAAGAGAGAAAAAAGTTTTCAAATTGTCGATTTTATTTGTCAGAACTATTTTGGTTTGGTATCGTTGACGGTTAATAAAATATTATCATTTATTTGACAGTGCCCGTATGAAAGCGACTTTTCCTGGGATCAGAAATTTGTCCACATTACTCAGAAAATCGTCTTCTAAAGCAGACAACCAGACATTAAGCGGAACAAAATGTGGGAGTGCAATGATAGCTCGCCTCCACGTGGTGCACCCTGGGTAACGCTAAAGAGCTATCGCAACTGGCATCCAGACTATGGTTCTTTGGATCTCCTAGCAACATGAAAATGAACCAACCAAACAGCCTTTTCTAAGGCTCTATGACAAGAGATCTGGGTAAAGTAACCCGCATCTGCCAGCTGAATATTGAGGGTATAAGTTGATCTAAATGCCAAATTTTGGCAAGATTACTGAAGGAAAATAATATCGACTTAGTGCTAATCCACGAAACCCACTTACCAGATGAAAACCCAGCTCGATCAAGAGCCAAAACCCCCGGATACGACATTATTTGCATAACATATCACCATATATACAAAGTAATAACGTACGCTCGAAGCGACATCGAGAATGTCAAGTTGCTCTCCTCCAATACTGATGACGACATACACAGAATTGACGTCGATTTTGGTGGAATGGGGATTGTTAATATATACAAGCCACCAGCGGCTGCCTGGACACCAAAGAACCTCCCAACACTTCCCCACCCGACCCTATATGCGGGCGATTTCAACAGTCACCATACCAGCTGGAAATCTGATACGAATGACCATAACGGAGAAGCGCTCGTGGGGTGAACAAAATAACAGAACCTCCAATTGATATTCGACGCAAAAGATAGAGGCACCTTTAGATCTGCTGCCTGAAATCGCGAATACAACCCAGATTTGACATTCGTAACATCACGGTCAACCCCTACATATATCCAGAAAATTTCTCTCCGATTTTCCGAGGAGCCAAAATTGACCCATAATACTGGAAGTAGGCATTCAAATTCCATTGATAAGATCCACTCCCAAGCCCAGATGAAACTTTCAAAAGGCAAACTGGTCAGGATTTAAATCAGAGCTGGATAGCTATATTTGATGGATACCACCCACCCACGAAAGTTACAAAAAATTCTTGAGAGCCGTCATATGCTTGACGAAAAAGTACGTTCCTAGAGGTTTCCGAAAAGAATACGGAATATGAGTCAATATATGAAGAATTCCTCAAAAGCGGAGACCCTAAAACGGCAGATGAACTGATGAGATCTCTTGATGCAGCCCGCAGGGAAAAGTGGATGAAAACGACCGAAAGACTTGACTTCAAACACTCTAGTAGAAAAGCGTAGAGTCTTCTCAGAAAACTAGGCTCAAGTAACCCTAGCAACTCGAAACAACTGTGAGGTTACACCTAATCAGGTCGCCAAACGCATAGTCTCCTTGTTGAGAGCTCCTAGAGACAGACCTCATACCACAAAGATTAAACACGAATTCCGAAACCCGAAAAACAACAACCCTGATGAGTCCCCTCTCTCAAGACCCTTTGACCTCAACGAGGTTGACCAATTGCTGAAGAACATCAAAACTAATAAAGCCCCAGGATTCGACGGAATGCATAATGAGTTCCTAATAAATACGGGACCCTATACCAGAAGATGGCTTGCGGAATTCTTTTCTGATATACTTAACAGTGGTAACCTCCTTAAGGAACTTAAAAAGACCAAGGTTATAGCTATTCTCAAAATGGGAAAACCCAAAAACAGCGCCGAAAGCTATCGTCCAATCTCGCTTCTGACGCGTGCTTCAAGCTCTTCGAGAGGTTGGTTCTTGGAAGGATAAAATATACCAAGCGGGCTTCCGTGCTGGACGTAACTGTTTGGACCAAATCTTAACCCTCACCACCTTCATAGAGGCAGGATTCCAAGAAGGCCTTAAAACGTCAGCTGTGTTTGTAGACCTGACGGCGGCCCACGATACCATCTGGAAGCAGGGACTTCTATACAAATTCTAAGAATTATACCCAACAAAAAACTAACTAATCTACTAAATAATATGCTGAGCAATAGAAGATCTATAAATACCACGGAAGCAATTCTAAGTAACAATCTTTAAAAACTAGGGAATACTACCGAAAATGGAGACTAACCCTCAACTCCAGCAAAACCGAATGCACCTGCTTCCGTTTAAATAATAAGCAGCCAACGAACAACCACAAATATTTTTTAACGGCACCCTGCTTAAATACAATGCTACCCCTAAGTACTTAGGTATCACCATGGACCGGACATTATCGTTCAAGCAGCACCTTAATAACACATGAGCCAAGGTCCGTACCAGAAATAATATTATCCAGAAACTCTGTGGTACTACTTGGGAGCAACAGCGAACACATTACGATGCTTTGCCCTTGCTATGGTCTACAGCACTGCCGAGTATGCAGCTCCTGTGTGGCTAAATAGCAGACATGTCCACAAACTCGACACGCAACTGAATCACACTATGCGCAACATCACAGGATGCATTAAATCAACCCCGATATACTGGCTACCGATACTCAACCACATTGTTCCTCCATATCTCAGAAGACAAGAGGCCCTGGTTCAACAATATCGTAAAATATTAGCCGACCAACAATTACCCATCCATGAGGATATGGCAAAAGCAACCTCAAACAGACTTAAGTCCCGAAGGCCGCCAATCAGGACCGCAGCCGAGATATGCTCAAGGGACGCCGAATGGAGTTGGATGGCGACCTGGGAGCAGTCCATACCGCCGGGTGTGGCCCATATGATCTCAATTCAAGACGTACCGTCTGGTTTTGACACCCGCTACAAATATGGAAAACAGCTAACAGAATTCCAACTGGCCATGCGAGATGTGCAGAAACGCTACACAAATGGGGCAGATCACCAACGACTGAATGTGACTGCGGGGACTCGAACCAGAACATAAACCATATTGTCCAACATTGTGAAAATAGAGCATACCCAGGAGAAGAAGATTTTTCTCCTCTGGATCTGGCGCTGTGACACATAAATGTACTTACAGTCTTCAAATGTTATTCACTTTATGTTTCCATTATAGCCATACGATAAATAAAATAAATCATTCAAACGTCAAAAATTAAAATCAACGTGACATTTTAAAATTTTTCTTGACAACGACATTAACAATATTAGTAACTACTACTAAAGTTTCTACAACTACTACCTGGATGATGTCCCACCAACACTTAAAAAACATAATTATTTATTGTTCTTGGGCCCAAATTTATCAACTATTTTTTCAGATCATTCCAATTAAGATTGAATGTTATTCCGTCTCAGTTCAATACAACTAGTTACTCAATTTGTCCTACAACTGAATATAATTCTTGCCGTAAATATTATACACTTAATATTCTTTTATATAAACAACTATTTATTCTTTTTCTGGTCAGTTTTAATTTCCAAACCTAGCGAACCATTTTGTACAGACAACCAATTTCATATTCTGCTTATTTCTGATATTCTTCTTTAAACACTTTTATTTATTTTAAATTAGTATTTTCTTTAATATTCAAATACATTTTTTATCATCTTCGTTCTTATTTTCTCCGTTTATTTATTATTCGACGACTCCTCTCTTTTTTATTGTCCTAGCAACCCGCACTAAATTAATTTCATATGTAAAATTAAACATCATCCCACTAACTAGCTAACTAAAACTACACTACTTACATATTAACAATAAAATATAAAATTATTGCTGAAGTAAATTAAATCGTCTCAATATGTACGTATATAATGATTTAATCACAATTAAAGTTGTTATAGCCTTGAAACTTTTTTGTGGAACAAACTGTACACTAATGTGTTTGGTGTTAAAAGACTCAATAAATAGTTTGTACTTACATTGTTTTAATATAATGCGATAAAATTTCAGACATTTCATATTTTAATAATTAGTGTAAAAATTTCAGCATCTGTTTTCCTTTGAACTTTCTCAGTAAATTAACTTTCTAAATTACTTAAATAATTTACATCACAGAATTAATTTCACTTTAGAAATTTCTCAAAACAATTGTCTTCTTTTCTAGATAATTCTATTAATTTTGACATTTATAGAAAACCTACAACTACAGTTCAAACAATTCCTTTTTCTTCAAATCGACATTTTTCACAAAACTATCAGCGTTCTAGTTTCTTTTCAACCGTTTATTCAACATACCTCTATCAGAAACAAATTTTAAAAAGAATTAGACACAATTTTTTATATTGCTCATTTAAACCAATTTCCATTCAAAATTATTTTAAACAAATTTAATAAATTTAATAATGTACGTAATTTAAAAATCTAACAACATTAATTCCAATTAATGAAAAACCAAAAAATAAATACATTTCAATTCCTTTTATTCCTGAATTTATTAACATAATTAAAGATCTGAATAAATCAACTGATTATAAATTTGTCTTCAAAGCTCCTACCAATTTGGCTAACATTTTTTCACAAAAACTAAATATAAATAATAATCTTGAATCAAGCGGCATATACCAACTACTATGCTCTTGTAACAAAATATATATTGGTAAAACTAAAAGAACATCTAAGATATCTTAAACAACCAGAAAAATATTCTTATCATTTAGATGCAATTAAATCAACTTTCGCTAAACACATTATCCAAAACAAGCATAAACATTTAAATCATTCATACATCCTTTTAAAATAACTAATTATAATAGACAAATTTTAGATAAATTAGAAATAATATACATTAAAACAACAAATCCAAATTTATAATCAATGATCAAACAAATTTTGACGATCTTACATTAAATTATCATACAGCATTTTTATGTCCTTAATATTAATTTGTTGGGGGACGTGTCGGTTTGCGGTACTAATTAAGCACTCGCACTCCAAATTAAACACACTTGATCAAAATAGATCTTGCGTTTATTAACACAGTCTGACAACAAAATAAATAATACAGGTTCAGACGAAAATACACGTTAAGGCTACAGTTCGTAAAAGCGGTTTTCGTGAATACTATTGATCCCCAGGAGATGCTATTAGTATTCCTATTCCCAGCAATGCCGATCGTAGGATGATTTCCTTCATGCTTGGTACCCATATATGAGTGACCCTGACTTGTATTGCCTTTGGGAGGTATAAGCGGTGCGCCCTCTAGTTGGCGCGTGGGTGTAACTAGGTTGTCGTTACTGGCGCGCGGGTCGTTTACCCGGTGTCGCATGCGTGTGTAGGGGTTGCTTTAGTATCGTGTTACAGACTCCCCTCTGAACCCGATAGGCGTCCCGACGTAGGGTTCAGGAGTTTGTTTTTGGTGGTCTTCCTCTTTTCTCAGGGGCAGGACCGCTATTGGAGCCTCTTCTTCTCTTCCTTTGTACGGCGTCAGTGCTGAGGAGTGGTACTTCCCCAGAGGCTCTGTTGGTTTGTCCGTAGAGGCTACTTCGTAGGAAGTTGGAGATACTTGGGTCAGTATCCGGTACGGCCCATCTCGTCGTGGCTGGAACTTCCCGGTTGTCTTCTTAGTGGCGTTACTAAGTGGGTGTGTCTTGACCCAGACTAGGTCTCCTGGTTGAAATGCTGGCGTTTCTCGGCGACTTAGATCTTTGAAGACTTTTGCTTTGTCCTGAGCTGACTCGGTGGTTTCCTTGCTTGTCTTAATGTATCTGTTAGTCTTAACAGATGTGGGGTGATCGTCGGTATGAACGTATCTTGTTCAATGATTGCTCGTTGATCCCTGGTTACGTCGTCCGTGGTACGTAGTTCTCGGCCGAACGTTAGGTACGCTGCTGTGTAACCGGTGCTTTGGCAATGTGCGGTGTTTAAGGCAAACCTTATTGCCGGCAACTTATCTGGCCAGTTGTCGTGGGTTCGCTGTACCAGTATGGCTAGTTGCGTTTTTAAATCTCTATTCTTCCGTTCCACTGGGTTTGCCTGTGGGTGGTAGACTGGTGTGAGGCTTTGGTGGATATTCAGGCAGTGAGTTACATGCTGCATGACTCCGCTCACGAATTGCGTGCCGTTGTCGCTTCGAATTCTTCTTGGGTTTCCATACCTCAGGAAGACTTCGTTGACTAACGTTAGGGCACAGGTTTCTGCATCTGCTGTGCGGATGGCGAAGAGTTCTACCCATCTGGACATAACGTCTTCCGTTATTAAGATCCATCTTTCTCCAGAGGGTGCTTCTGGGAGTGGGCCAAATAGATCTATGGCTAGTGTTTCAAAGCGTTGTGCAGGGGCCGGTGTTTGTAACAGGCCTGCTGGTTTCTGGTTGTCTGCTTTGAAGCGTTGACATTCTATGCAGCGCCGGACGTACTCGGCTATTTGTTTTCTCATGCCAACCCAATAGTATCGATTTGTTATCCGGTGGAATGTTCTTTCTTCTCCGTAGTGACCAGCTGTTGGGGCGTCGTGGTATTCTTTCAGAATTTGTTCTTGTTCGTGCGCTGGAACAAGTTGTTGAGCCTCTTCTGTTGCTGAGTCCGGTGCGTATCGGAAAAGGATGCCGTTTGACATTAAGTAACCTCGGCTTGTCCAGCGGGTGAAGTCCACTGGAGCTGAGTTCGGCTGTTCGAAGCATTCTATGATTTTGCGTAATTCCGGATCTTTTAATTGTTCGTTCCGGATGTCCAAACTGCTTCTGGTTGGTATGTCGATTGATACCATGCAGATGGTGCAATCTTTTTCGGCTGGGTGTGCGCATGGTGGTCGTGACAGGGCATCGGCCACAACGTTGGATTTACCCGGTACATACGTGTACGTGATGTTGTATGACTGGAGGGCTAGAGCCCAGCGGGCTAGTCTCCGGTTGGTGATTTAATGGTTAACAACCACTTTAGAGGTTGGTGGTCCGTCAGTACGGCCACTGGGTTTCCCTCGAGGTAACCTCTGAATTTGTTGAAGGCCCAGACGATGGCTAGCGCTTCTCGTTCTGTGGTTGTGTAGTTCCTTTCCGCTGGTAGCAATAGGCGGCTTGCGTACTCTACCGGCCGTTCTTCTGTTCCCTCGCCTTGGCACAGTACTGCCCCTAAGGCGTAGTTGCTGGCGTCGGTACGTAGTATGAACGGTGCGTTCATATCGGCTTGTCTAAGGATAGGTGCCGATGTTAGTAGTTTTTAGAAGTGCGAATGCGTTGGATTGTTCGGGTCCCCAGATCCAACTAGCGTTTTCTTTAGTAGACTAGACAGTGGACGAGCTGTGTCCGCGAAGCCTGGTATGAACCGTCTGTACCACGAGCATGTCTGCAAGTACGACATCAACTGTTTTGTGGTCTTGGGTTCGGGCAGGTCGGTGATTGCCTTAGTCTTATCCGGGTTCACTTGGATGCCGTTTGGGGTTATATAGTGGCCTAGGTATTTCACCTGGTGGCACCCAAATGTGCATTTTGTCCTACGCGCGTGCAACTTATAACTACGTAATTGTTCTAACACTAACTCTAAGTCTTTGTGTGGTCCTCGATTGATCTCGAGAGGAGAATGATATCATCCAGGTACGCCAACAGGGTCACCTGGGGTATGCTTGCACGGAAGCGGTCTATGAGTCTTTGGAACGAGGCGGGTGCGTTCCGTAACCCAAACGCCATTCGCCGAAACCGAAAGAGTCCAAACGGTGTGACGAACGCGGTTTTATCTCTGTCGCACTCGCGGACTGAGATCTGCCAGTATCCGGACTGTAGATCCAGTGTCGAAAAACTTTTGCGCGGGCGGCGTGCAGTAAGTCGTCCATCCGTGGCAGGGGGTACCTGTCGGGGTTGTTACACTATTCAAGCGTCTGTAGTCAACACATATGCGCACTTCATTGTTCGGTTTTGGCACCATCACTACCGGAGCTGCCCACGGTGAGTCGCACTCCTCCACAATGCGTAATTTTAACATTTTGTCAACTTCCTGGCGCAGGAGGGTCCTTTTGTGGTCCGGGAGGCGATACGGGGTGTGGTAATCGGTTGTGCGTCTCCTGTTTCGATGCGGTGCTCGCCGTAAGATGTGGCTTCTGTGTTGGGTCCGAAGACGTCTGCATACTCGGATAACACGGCGTTGAGGTGGTCGTGTTCTTCAGGCGAGAGGGCCTCCCCCTCGTCCGGGCGTAGTTTCAAGTCGGTGACTTCCACCATCATTAGTTCTACCCTTGCCGCCTTCTTGCGGGGTGAGTGAGGGAACAGCTCGGATGTGGTTGCGATGTCTCCCGGGCTGGTGGCGAAAGCGTGATATTGTTGTTGGAAGGAATACTCATCTTCTTCCGGGTACTCGTCATCGGGGCCGAATAGAGCGTTCAACTGTATTGTTCTTGCCCTGGGGTCGTTCGGTGCGGCGGTGTCGAATGAGGTACCTTGGTACAGGGGTCGGTCTTGCACTGGTACTAGTCTCCATGCTTGGTTTGGTATCCCGTCGGCGTTGAAGGAGTACTGCGCGTGGGGTTGCTCTTTGAACCACCATTGGCGCGAAGGCAGATCTAGTATTATGTTGGCGTCTTCTATGAAGTTGACTCCCAGTAGCGTGCGGTTTCGTGCGTCTGGTAGCACGATGAAGTCCGTTGGTATCGTTCTCCCTCGGAGTCCGATGTTTACTCGTGTGGTGAGGACGTTCTGGGGCCTGTCTTGCCCGTCTGCTAGGACCAGATTTATCCGGTGCCGTTGAAATTGCGCTCCTTGTCGTTTTAGGGACTCGTATAGGGTGTGTCCCGCGATGCAGTGGCGAGCACCCGTATCTATGTATGCGCATCCTTTGTCCGCTCCGACGTCAATGTGGATGACCGGACAGGTTCGATGCTGGCTGGCGTTTGGGATCAATTCCTTTTCTCTGCCAGGTAAAACGTCAGCTGGGCTAGTGCAGCTTGGTTCCCGTTACATTTTGGGCATTGGCTCCTGATGACTCCGGGGCTTTGCATCCGTAGCAGGCGATCTGGGAACTGCAGGTGGTGGAGGCGGGCGGCGTGCTGTTGGCGTCGGCCCTCTTCCTCTTTCGGCATTCGTCGATCGTGTGACCCAGATTTTTGCAGAAGTTGCATTTCTTCCTGGGTTGTTGCTCTTGTTTCCCGGGTCTCGTTTTGGGTTCTGGAGCGGTTGCTTCTTCTTCGAACTTCCTGAGTTCCGTGATCAGGCCTTCGAAGGTGTCGAACTGCGCTCGTGTCAGCTTCTTCCGAATTCGACGGTGTAGAAGCCCGTACACAGTGTCTAATTGTAGGGGTAGCGGCATCTTGCGGTCTTCGGGTATTTTGGCGAGGAGGGCCCTTTTCTCACAGATGAAACGCTCCGTCGCTGTTGCCTCTGTTTGTTCTGTTGCGAAGATCTCTCTCAGTACTAGGTGGGGTGGTCTGGTTGGTCCGAACGCCTTTCGTAAATGTTCCACCGCGTCTCCCCATGTTGCTATGGTGTCTTTGACTCCTTGCCACCACGTAGCTGCTTCTTTCTCTAGGAGCATTGGCAAACCCTTTAGCGCGTTTTGCTCGCTGATCCGCTCGCAATCTTTGTACACCTGGATTGCGTTGATGAATCCTTGCACCTCTGCACTCCCGTCGTACCTTGCTGTGCACTTTGAGAATGACCCGTTGTTTGTTTGCGCCGCCTGGTGTCCGAAGTTGGCCATTAGCTGGTTTAACTGCTCCATCGTGATTTGGATTGGTTGTAGCGCGGCTTCGGTTGTGGTGGGCATCGTTGTCGCTCGTCGATGTGCTCGGGTGTTCGGTCGGTGTGCCGTGGTGATGGTTGTTGGTGATCCTGGACGATCTTCTACGTCGACCTTTGGCGTGGTTTTCTGCCTCGAGTTGGGCGCCACTTGTTGGGGGACGTGTCGGTTTGCGGTACTAATTAAGCACTCGCACTCCAAATTAAACACACTTGATCAAAATAGATCTTGCGTTTGTTAACACAGTCTGACAACAAAATAAATAATACAGGTTTAGACGAAAAATACACGTTAAGGCTACAGTTCGTAAAAGCGGTTTTCGTGAATACTATTGATCCCCAGGAGATGCTATTAGTATTCCTATTCCCAGCAATGCCGATCGTAGGATGATTTCCTTCATGCTTGGTACCCATATGAGTGACCCTGACTTGTATTGCCTTTGGGATGTATAAGCGGTGCGCCCTCTAGTTGGCGCGTGGGTGTAACTAGGTTGTCGTTACTGGCGCGCGGGTCGTTTACCCGGTGTCGCATGCGTGTGTAGGGGGTTGCTTTAGTATCGTGTTACAGACTCCCCTCTGAACCCGATAGGCGTCCCGACGTAGGGTTCAGGAGTTTGTTTTTTGGTGGTCTTCCTCTTTTCTCAGGGGCAGGATCGCTATTGGAGCCTCTTCTTCTCTTCCTTTGTACGGCGTCAGTGCTGAGGAGTGGTACTTCCCCAGAGGCTCTGTTGGTTTGTCCGTAGAGGCTACTTCGTAGGAAGTTGGAGATACTTGGGTCAGTATCCGGTACGGCCCATCTCGTCGTGGCTGGAACTTCCCGGTTGTCTTCTTAGTGGCGTTACTCAGATTCAAACATTTTACATCCCTAGTTTATATTTTAAAAAAACCTTTTATTGCAAACCAATTTGTTTTCTAAATTTCCATGTAAACCAAATGTCATATTTAACGTTTGTATAAAAAAATATTTTTGTATTCTGAAGATGACTCATAATAATTTTTGAGTTGAAACTATAGTCAATAAATAATAAATAAATAACTAATATTGGATTGCTTAAAGCGTAAATAATTTATATATATTTTTCAGTAGATTTCATCCCCAATAATTTAGTTTTATTAGAATTCTTCAGATACGTACCTATACAAATGTACATTGTTTTCTATTTTCGTACATTCGACAATAATTTTACAAATTCAAATTTTTAGTATTGCTATAAAAGTAGAATGCGTATAAATAAAAACTATCTGGAATCGAAATAGTTCATTATACGCATGGATTATATAACAAATATTAATTTAAAACAGTGTTGACTTTAGCATAAATAGCAAATTAAAGTGGCTTTGAATGAGTGAATTTCAACCACGCAATTATAAGTCCACTATTTTGATTGTATGTGTATTTGTTTGAATAGTTAAACAAACATTTCAAATTTCGTTTAATTGCTTAATCAATAATCATAAACTTTTCAAATGTTTTTAAAACAAATGCAAAAATTTTAATTGGTTATTTGAATTTAAAACTACGATTCGTAAATTGCAGTAAAAGACTGTTTTATTTTTCTAATTAGACAAGTTAACCGAAGTCAGTGGAGGATGAGGCACTAAAATATTGACTATTCACAGACCGTCGACGTTTGACGTCACATCCAGCACATATATTATGAAATTTACATCGTTAGACATCCCATAAAGATAAGTTTAACAATTAGCTATTTGTAAGACAGCCTAACTGAAAATTGAAGTCCTCCCCTCTTTATTTATCGTTGACCACCCATCGCGTTAATAACCAGAAACTATACATTTACTGTTACTGCCATAATTTCTTTTTAAAAAAAGCTCTGATATTTTGCATGTTTGACTTAGATTGATAACAACGAGTTTCTAAGACCATATGTGGGGTAAATTGGTAATATTTTGTGTATCGTTGGTTAAGCGCTTCCAGTGAGCACCGTTCCCGTGTTGAATTTCCAAATCTCCGGAATCTGTCAGTAGGATTTACCGCCTTTCGTGCAATAAGTCACTTTACTTGTCTTTGTTTGTATAAATAAGCTCAATACTAAATAACTGGATTTTAAGGGTGACTACACTAGCGCAAAAGTTTGTATTTTTGTGAACTCGCTTACATAATGTGTCTATTAATAAAGAGATAAATCTTGGTCCAAATTTGTTCGGGTAACTACTAGTACTTAAAGACAGCTTGTATTACTGCCGTAACTATCGATGTAAATCTTTACGGAAAATATATTACGCAGGGTGGCGTACATATTTATTTTTAAGTAACGAAGTCCTAGACTAAGGCCGATTACAACTGTCATTTTTAACGTAATTGCGGACGTAGCAAATGTTTGAGTCCATACTGAGAATTCCTAAATTCTTTCGAATCATTCATTTTATTTGTATACCGGGTTCTTCTTTTTCAATTACCCATTCTATGTTCTATGTGTAATTATAAAAGAAAACATGTCAAAGCATTGTACATATTCTAGGTAACCTGATAAAAAAACTAATTAAAATTTTAAAAAAATCAAGTATGCAAAGGTCAATATTACAATCATTTTATGTCAACTTGTTTTTTACTATTGAGCTTTTATTATTTAATTACTAGTGAAATACATAATGAACAGGTATAATAATAAAGAAAAAGTGACAATGCTTATGTGGTACCAACAAAATCGTAGCTTGACGTTCGGGACATGTTTTCAGTCCACTACCCTGAAAGGCCTATACCTTGTGCGAAAACCATTCTCAATATTTTTAACAAATTTAAAAGAGATGGTTGTGTTATAACTGGTCATAGAAAAAGAAGCAAAACCAATTATATTCTAACCGAAGAAATGAAAATAAATATCTTCTGTTATGTTGAGAAACGGTACAGGATCATTTTTAGACATGGCTAAACATTTTGAAATTTCGTATAGCTCGGTATACAAAACCTAAAAGAATTTAAGTATAAACTCTATAAATTTCAAATCATCAACAACTTACCGAAGAAGATAAAATAAAGCGTGCCGATTTTGTAAAACAATGTTCAATTCGTTGAATAAAAATGAAGAAATGTTAAATAAAATAATATTTACTGATGAAGCTACCATTACTATCAATGGCGAGGTCAACTCTCAAATTTCCGGTTTGTACTAATCCTCTATTTTTCCATAAAAAATCACAAATGTTCCTTTTATTAATCCAGATACTGGTCCTGTACCATTCCTCATATCCAAAACTTAACTCGAACACAGTACCTCCAAAAGGTTAATGTTTGGTTAGAATGCGTAAATAACTCTCTTATTGGCCCATTTTTTATCGATGGAAATTTAACAGCTGTAAAATGTTTGGATTTATTGCGAGAGTACATAATTTCAGCAATTGAAAGGCTTAATATTATTGAAACCTAGTGGCAAATGGATGGTGCTCCGGCACATACGACGCTGGATTAGAAGATTTGCTCCTATTTTGTGGCCACCCCGATTAGCAGACTCCTAATTATTTTTTTTTATGGGGTAACCTAAAAGGCAAAGTTTATAATAATGTACCCATTCAAAACTTAGACGAATTAAAAGATCGTATACGCACTGCATGTAATGAAATGAATCCACAATTTGTTCAAAATTCTTTACTTTGTTTTCAAGACCGCTTAGCTTATTGTCTCGAAAGGCAAGGTGTACATTTAGAGTATTTATTAGGTCATTAAAGCAATGAATACCTATTAAATATTGTTAAAGTTCATTGATAAAATGTTAATTTACTAACCTTGTTTTCATTAGTTATTTGTTTGCGGTAATAAATTATTGTTTGTTGGTGATTTGAGTTAATAATTTATAAAGAAATTAGTTCTGGATGAAAAAACAAATAATTCTAACCCAACTTGTGCAGATTTGTGCAAGTTTAACGTGGTGGTATAACTGGTTGCCTATACCGCACCAACGATTTTATTTTTTTCATTTAAAAATACATATAGGGTAAATATGTAATTAAGTAAGAAAAACCCGGTATGTTTTGAAAGTATACAAGAGAAGGGCTTAAATTCGTTAAATTCATTAATCAAGCATTGTCCAATTTTCCTGTTAGTCAAAAGTTTCCATTGACACTTCTATATGAAACTTCAAGGTTATGTAAAAAAATTTGAATCGTGTTTTTCAACTAATGATTTTTACAATTTTGATACAGTTTAACACCAAAGCAAATATGTGTCTTTTGGGAATAAAGCATCATCTAAAACTATAGTTTACTAAAACCATATTCGTGCTATACGTGTGTAATAGGAAGGAAGAAAGTATGGGTTCTGGTATATGCAGATGATTTCGTGATGGTGGCAAGTAAGGAAGAAGAAAAATGAGAGGTTCAATAGAAGTAGTAAAGAAGTATATAGAAGGAAAGGAAATGAAGGCGATTGTTGGAAAAACAAAAGTTACAGTGTTTAAAAAAAAACAAGAAAAAGAAAGAAGAGAAAAAGTGGAAATGGGGAGAAGAAGTGATAGAAAGGGTAAACGAATGGAAATATCTACGATATACTATAAAATATGATAATAAAGATGAGGGGCATATAAGGGAATTAGTAAAAAAAGGTAACAAAGTTGTGGGGCAGGTATGGGGAATAGGAGAGAAAGTGTTTGGGGCTAACATGAAAAAAAATGGCTTTTTCAAAATTAGTGATGACTGTTATGATGTACGGAGCGGAGGTATAGGGATGGAAGAGGTGGGAAAAATTGGAAAAGGTACAAGAAAAGTATTAGAGGTGGACGTTGGGGCTAGAAAAGAAAACACCGTCATATAGTATAGTTGGGGAAGAAATAAAAATGGAGAAGATACGAGTTGGAACTGGATAGATAACAATGAGGTATGAAGAAGAGTTAGAAAAAAGGAGAAAAATACAATTCTAAAGGAATGTTGGAAAAAGTAAAGAAACAAAAAATAAAATTAGGGCAAGAAGAAAGAAGATTATATTAATAAGAGTAGGATATGTCAGAGAAGAAGTAGAAAGAAGAAGAGCGGTAGGCATAAGTATAGAAGAAGAACACAAGAAGAACATAAATAAAGGAAAGAAGATATAACGAAGGATATGGTAAGAGAGAGAGTAACGAAATATATAACAGGAAACAAAAGTTTAAAGACGAAAAGGATGATAGCGAGATTTAGATATGGGAATGAAGAAAACGTAAACAGGTATTGGCTAGAGGATGGAGAAAGAAAGTGCAGAATGTGCGGGGAGGGATGGAAGGACTTGCAGAATTTGATGGAAGAGTGTGGAGAAATCAGAAAAGAAGAGAGAAAAAGACAAGTAATATTAAGAGCAAAAGAGGAAGGAGAGAAATGGATGAGGAAGTAGTAGAAAGGAGAAAATTTTTCTGTGGAAGAATGGCATTTTAAATTTTGGTGTGGGGTGATTTTAAGAATGCTTGAATATTAGTTTTAGGGAGTTTGTTTAGGGATGTTTTTAAATTTACAAAGTAACCGAACCGTTTGTAAAAATGTAAAAATTAGACAAACTAATAAATATATCTATATCTACTAAGACCATTAATGACAATCTTCTTAAAGAATTTTTATCCACTTTCGTTGTTGTAAAACATATCAATGCTGTGAGTAAAATGATTTTATCAGACAAGCATGTGACATGGACCGAGATGCAGGTGAAACGAACATAAATATTGGACGATCATTTGCACATCACCAAGCTTTCTAGGACTTAAATCTAGACTAGTTTTTTTCCTGTATGTATTATTCAACTTTTTCGCTGTTGTTTTGGAAATCTGTAACAGGCTTTGTAGGTTATTTTCTGTTTTAGCGATTAGAACCACGTCTACATGACGTAAAATTTTAAAGTCTAATAAATGGGTTAACTCACTTTGAATCATTTGCATTGATTAGATGCTTCAGTTGCCAAAATTTTTATCAACAATTTTGATGATGATTTTGCTCCAGAAGTAATAGTATGGGTTCATCTTTTGAGAACTTTCACAATATTTGATGAAACCTGCGGTAAGTCTTTTTTAATTCAATTCTCAAATACATTTGACTAATGTCTGTTGCGAAATATAAAAAAAAGTGCAACATCTAACTACATTTTAAGAGCTAATTGTTTAAACTAATTTGTGAATTTACAGGACATCAAATTCACAACGAATAAGAGTTGAAGTACTTTGCGATAAGTAATTTAAGTCCGTGAAGTTGGCGGCCCCATCAGAAGTACCAACGAAATTTTGTTATGATTCGTTAGTGCTTCGTCTGTGCTTGTTTGTGCTTCAATGAAATCGAGTGCGATCCCAGACGTTTTTGAGAAAATAGCACCTTCCAGAAATTTTGGTATGATTCGTTAGTGCTTTGTTTGTGCCTATTTGCACTTTAATTTATGAACAGCACAAGACTAATCTTTATGGGCATTATGCTTCACACAGTTGGGAACTATCTCTATGCTGATGATGGCTTTGATACAATTTGAATGATGCAAAGCAAAAAGCACACTTGGTTGTTTGTTACCTACTGAAAACTGATTGAATACTACCAAATAGCAATATTTCTGACATCTAATCTAAACCATCGTTTTTCCAAGCATAAAAAATCAATTAGAAGATTTCCAAAATTTGACGTCCTTTTATCGGCAAGATATACGAGAATCAAGTAAGAATGCCGTGGAAGCTAAGCTAGGTCTACGGTATCAAAGATTTGTGACAAGTCATCAAGTCACTCCCGTTCTATTCCTAAGATAGCAATTTATGCCTTAAATATGTCACCGCGGTAATATGTCCAATGTTTAACCAAATATTTTTAAACTTTTCAAAATAGTTTCAACAGTACCAGTATCTACACCTACGGAGTTAAATTTATTTTAAAGTTCATATTTTGTAATATTTGAATATCATCTACTGGTCTTTTATATGTGGTTACAGCAAATACATAATGTGGCCACTAAAATTCAACAAACGTAACAACTTTATTGTTGTAGATAAAGAGCTACTAGTTAACCAGATTTCCAAAAAAATGGACCTTCTTGTAGGAGTTAGGTGGTGGACAGTCGAAACGTGGATAACTAAAAAGATACCGTGTTTAATTGATTCGTTACTACCTTACTCATACAAGAAGGGACAATTTTTTGGAAATCTCGTTAACTATTAGATAAATTAATGAGTCTTCATCATCACTCAATAAAGATCTACTATTCACGCTTTAATTACACGATCTTAAAAGCAATCTTTCCTAAAGGGCAAGTGTTATAAAATTGAATGTATCGTAAAAAAGGTATTCGTAACTTATGTACAATTTTTAATTATTATTGGCGTTTTGTGCTTTCAAAAATTCCGGTTCTGCTTCCAGCCATGCTCCCTGAAAGTGCCGATTTCTCAAATACTTGTATGCTCGCAATCGATTTTATTGAAGCACAAACAGGCCCGAACGGAGCACTAACGAATCAAGCCAAAAGTTTTGTTTGTACTTCCAATGATGCTAGAAGTTAGCGGGCACCCGGAAAGTGCCGCTTTCTCAAAAACGTGTGGGGTCTCAATCCATTTTATTGCAGCACAAACAGCAAAAACGAAGCACTAACGAATCATAACTACCAAAAATGTCGTTTGTGCTTCTGATGAGGCCGCTTACTTCACGGACCTGAATTTTTTCGGACTAAGACATACAACCTTGTGGCAAATAATATTGTTCTCAATATTCGAGAGATTGATCAAATTTCCTTTCTAAAGTTTACCTGAAGCCAAAGTACTAACTTTTGAACGGAAGTGATACTACATATCTTCAAAATTAGATTTTTTAACATTGCACGTCCTCGGCACTGGTTAATTGTTTAGAAACTTTTCTACTTGTTTATCCAAACATGGCTCAACTAACCTAAAATGATTGGTCACCTTTTTATTGTAAAATTACATTTTTATATCTCTGGGTTTCTAAATTAACCTAGTAGTTAAGAACTTTAGATATCGTCTTCATATAAGTTTATTCGGGTTTCTTATTTGCTATCCGGAAGAGAACAACAAAAATAGATAAAATATATAGTGTTCCATTTAAAATAAACCGACTTTTATAGGGTATACTTATTTCTGGAACATCTTGTACATACAAACGTGGTTTGAGTAATCTCGACTATATGTATGTCTTTGATTCTACGGAATAGTTTGTTGGTAGTGAGGCATAGGCATGTATAAAATATCCGATTAAGGCATTAGATCGTTATTCCCAAAATGGCATGGTTTACGGTAAATTGATAGACGTTACACATCCCTGTTTTAAAGTTTAAAATTCAATACACAATACAAATTTCCTTTGTTTGCACTGATTCGTGAAAATTGTTTTCCGCGATCTATAATAGTCGCTCGAAAATATCTAAAAATATTTATCCCACACAATAATATGAAGGTTAAATTTGTTGTGCATTTCCGTAAGTGCAATAAAGCTATATTTGCTGTTTGTCACTTGTGGTTTCTACGCAACTTGTAGTAAACGCCAAAAATAACCGTCTCCCGCAATGTGGGCAAACAAAGAAAATTCTTGTATCGTCGTATAGATTGACAAAAAAATAGGTTGTTCTATTTGTTTTGACGCATTCGACTTTTCAAATGCACTAATTAAAACTAGAACGAGTGTCGCATTGGGGCGTCAGATTAGACCCCTACTGTAACATCTTTCACCCTACAAAAACAAATCTCTTATTTTTATAGCACTAAAAGGTCTGAGAGGATTTGTGTTACTTCACTCTAGTACAAAGAATAGTGAGTTATATAAATCTACATTTTTTTTATTCAAGTAGTAACAAGTGTAAATCTACCCTAGTGAAACAGGACTTGCACAATCGCACCTTTGCACACCTGTTTACTCGTATTTACAAAAATCAATTTAGTTTAACGGATTGTACCGGAACAATGGATAATAGCTGAAAAAAGTTTACAATGTTGTATAAGACAAACAGGTTGGTTAACTTTAGAAATAGTTCATAATTTGCAAGTGAAACCCAGACATAATAATCACTAGATACACAAAGATGACCTAAATGTGTTCTTGTACCTGAAAGGGAGTTCATTTGTATTCCATGCACGTGTGCAGGTTCTACTGTTGAACAAAGTTGGTGTGAAGAGGCACTAAACAGTTTATACAAGAAAACGAGTTACACAAATTAAAATTCATTCAAAGTGCTCAATTATTTTTGCAGGTCAAAGTAAAAATCTTCAAACAATACGCGTATTTCAATGACATTTTGTATGTTTAATTGATTGGTGGTCTATCTTAAATGACGACGTGTTGGGGTTCGCTGGAAAATTCATAAAGCAGCATTCGGTGAGTCACCCTTCTCGTACGACCACTAAAGCGCACTCATTTAATTCTATACAAATAAATGACAAAGAATAACAAAATAAATTTGGGAGTTCGTAGTCTACAATTACATAAATACACCTTTGGGATGTACATTCCGAAACATTAAACAATTCATTTACACCAAAATAACTTGCACAATAAAAGGACTCGAATTATTAAGGACTATTTATAACGTATTTTGCGAGTGCACTCTTAACATTTAATAGTTATGAACATCGTGTAAAAATTATGTTAGTCCCTTTTAGTCGTTAATTTCGTATTATGACAAATGACCGTTGCAGCTGATTGACCCCCAGAGACAAAGGACAGTTAGTTCAGCTAGATTTGTAAGCTCTATCATTGATGGCGAACTCATAAAATGTACTTGTTATGACTCTATTTTTAAAAGTTTTAATAAATCTTTAAAAACGGAATAGTACTCTAGTAAGACTCTATTCAGTACACTGCGCTCTAAAAACATAATAATTCAAACGTTGGACAGTTATGCCACATAAATAAAATATGGAATTGTGGAAATAAACGAACAAAACGTTGGTTTCTGAATTTAATGCACCTGATATTTCCCTTCGTATTGAATGTTACACCGATTTGCTAAATTTATGAGTAATAGAAACTACAACTGTTACAAATAAGTTACGCTATCGATTTTATAAAATGGTTCTACTGGTGGTTTTAAGGCTCTATACCTACTAAATACGTATTAAAACATTAACAAATTACAAGTTCAAGTTTTGTTATCACTTAAACTTATATTTGTTCCCTCTCTCTTCATTTAATTGTTAGTTGATAATTCTTCTTCTTCTTTAACCAGCGTCTTCTATCCGCATGCGGATATAGGCCTCCTCCATTTCCTTCCATCTTTCACGATCTTATGCCATCGACATTCATCTATTCCCTGCTAGTTTTCGTATGTCGTCATACCATCTGACCAGCGTTCCTTTTCTTTGCCCATGGTTTCCATTCTTGGCTAAATTTTTTTGTCCCTTCTGGCTACATGTTCTGCCCATTGCCACTTTCTTTTTATTATTATGTGACCTATGTCTTCCATTTTTTTTGCTGCCTAACCCACTGGATTGATTTTTGTCTTTTAGAGTAATATTTAGTACTGCTAGCTCAACGTTTTATTTTTATTATTTGTATTTTGTGTAGTGTCTTTTGGTGAATGCCCACGTCTCTGTTCCATATGTGAGTACAGGGATAACACATTTTTGTAAAACTTGTAATTTCATATGTGTTTTTTTTTCTGTTCGTGTTCTTTAGTATATGCTACAGCTTTCCGAAAGCCACCCACGCCAATTTGATTCTCCTTTGTAAGTCAACATCTTGCATGCTTCCGTCTAAAGTTATCATCTGTCCCAAGTACATATGGTTTTCCACTTCTTTAATTTGATGATTTCCCAGTGTTACTTCTATTTCCTATTGGTTTTTTGTTGCATAATATGCATAATTGTTGTTTTCGTGTGTTCATTGCAAGCCCCACCACTTCGGATCTGTCTTTTAGCTCCAGAAGCATTTCCTTTAGGTTTTATTCATTGTCTGTGATTAGAACTATGTCATCTGCAAATCGTAAGTTGTTTATTCGTTCGCCATTTACCATTAATCCTCTATTTTCTCAATTGAGCTTTTTAAAAACGTCTTCCATTGCTAATGTAAACTATTTGGCGGATATTGCGTCTCCTTGCCGTATTTGTTTTTCCATTTTAATGGTTTTAGTTTTACATGCAATTTGACAGGACTTGTCGCTTCTTTGTATATGTTTTCTATCAGTTTAATCTGCCCCTTAGTTCTGAATTGCTATTATGACAGCCCAGTATTCTAGTGAGTCAAACGCTTTGTTATAGTCTACAAATGCTAGGTATAGATCTATATTGTATTCTTGTAATTTTTCGATGATGCTTATTATTGATTGTATGTCGTCTAGCACCTGCTCCGGAGTCTGATATGAGTCGCGCTTTTTCGTCAACCTATTTGTTATTATCTACGTCATTAGTTTATATAGCTGGCATAATAAACTAAATGATCTGTAATTCTGTAGTAATGTTTCATCTTTTTTTTTGTGTATTAGGATTAGGGCATTGTTCTATCCCGAAAGGATTTTTCCTTCCTTCAAACATTTATTGAGAAGAATTTTTAGTTTTTTATATTAATATTTCATCGCCATATTTAATTAGTTCTGGAATTATTGGGTTTTCTTCTGGTGTATGGTTGTTTTTTAGATCTTTTATTGCTATCTTTATTTCTCCCATGTCAAACTCCGGTATCTCCTCTGATCCTACATTCAGGATAGTTTTTTATTGTTAATGTTTTTTCGTTTGAAGCTGTATAGATTTTTATAGAAGCTTTCCGTTGTATCTATAACTTCTTTCATGTTTGTTGTCCTTTTTTTGCAGCTTGGCAATTATGGTTTTGTTGCGATTTATTTTTCTTTTTAATACTTTTAAGCTTTTATTTTCAACCATCATTTTCATTATAAGCTTGTTGTTAAATTTCGTAGTAACTTGCTTGATGTTTTTCCTATCAATTTATTAATTTCTGCATATTCTATCGTGTTTAGCTTGTTGTTACCTGCCAGTTTGTTCCTTTTTGTATTAACTATTTTGTTATTCTTTCTTCTTTTTTGTTTGTACCGGCTCGGTTTGTTACAGTTGTCCCAGCCTACTATTGCATTTTGTGATTTTGCTATTTATGTTATCTAGTGAATCCTCTTTTTTATTTTGCTATACCAGATATTCCGTTTTAGATCTTGTTGATATTTTTTTGGTCATATACTATAACTAACATATATTTTTTGTTTTTATAAATTTTGATTGCTCTTACTGGTTCATTCGTAGGTGTGTTCTTACCATTTTGTGGTTGCTTATTATTGTTACGTCAGTAATTATGCGCTTGTGAGACGATATGATAAAATCATATTCACTTTTTGTTTTCTTACTAGGTTTGATCCATGTCAATTTTCTACCCTCTTTCTTTTTGAAGAAAGTATTCTCATAATTGATAACTTTTGACTGTCAGAGTAGTTGACTAACGTTTGGCCTCTATCATTTCTAATGTTCACTCCGAAATTACCTATTGACGTCGCTTCATCTTTTCTCTTCATTGATAATTAGATAATATTAAAATACGTAATTTTAATATTGTAGTATTTATGTATTGTACTCTTAACAACACATTTGACAACTGGCTTTTTCAGGTCCTTGAAACACATCAGAAGTAAAAACGAAATATTTTTATGATTCGTTAGTGCTCCGTTTGTGCATGTTTGTGGTTCAATAAAATTGGTTGCGACCTCACAGATTTTTAAGATAACACTTTTTTTAGAAAACTTACCGTTTCAATAAATTGTATATATTGTAACGCCCATGTTAATTTGTAATTACTCCCAAACCCATGTGTTGGAAATGTATTGATACGCCTATAAAAACTTTTGTGTTTGACTGCGGTATCGAGCGCAAAACGTAATACGCAGGTGACAATCGTTTATTGAATCATGTTCCGTCGTAGAAATTAACACATGTTTGTCAAAGTTTTTAAACCTCTTGATCTTAATAAAAGGGTAAGCATTTGTAAACTTTATTGTAATTTCGTTCAATCGTTAATAACTTTAACGCTTGGTTATTAAAAATCGTAATAACACACACTGCATTTCGTTGGTCATACATCGATTACTTCATGACCCGTTCGTATACAAGAAAATGGCGTCAGAATTCGATGTATCGATAAATTATCGTATTGGATAATTTTGTTTGAACTGGATGCAACCTAATCCAGAAATGGAAGTTGTCCTTACCGCTACCTATTGTTTGTTATCGTTGATGTATTGGACGAATTCAAATCTGGAGTCGAGAGTTGATAAAATTTCTACTGGTAGGGGAAAATGTTATCAAATCCAAACTCACATCTGAGGTATTTTTTATATTGTTGATTACATAATTTTAAAGTTATCGTATTCTTTATCATTGTTTTGTCGTTGATTGACTTGAAAAATCAAGAAATCGCTTAACGTAGTTTTGCATCCGTAAATAGATTAGTTTATAATTTCCATTTAGATAAGAATCAGTTTTGTTTTTATTGAAACGAAAATAATTATTTTTATTATATATTTATTGCATTATGTTTGTGTACATATCTTATAAATTGTATGTTTTAAAATAGGTTTGTTTTGTTGGAGTAGGTATTAAATTTGTTCATTTAGATTTATTTATTAAATTATGTGTTTGTATTTTTGCACGACCTTAATATAATGAGTGATATTACTTCCTGAAAGAAGGAGTAAAAGAGTTTTTATTCTCTAGGGAAAAAATGCATAACCAACTCAATTTATATTTATTATTTCACATCAATATTTACATTAATATTAGAACCACCACTAATACTAAAGAAAGGTGTTAACAGATTAATTTTATTATTTGGGATACTAGCATTCACTTGATTTAATCCGTTGGAAGTTGACGATGACAGTTTGTTTTCCTTTTTCAAGTTTTTCCCCAAAAGAATTTTATCGGCGATTATTTTCTTATTAGCTAATAAATTTTCAATGTAGCGTCTGCGACAGTATTGATTTCCATCCACCATCACGTTTTATAACGCTAATATCCGCACCTGTATCGGTCAGGAAAGATGTGCGTAAAACCAGATACTTTTTTACAAATAACAACGAAATCAATCGTAGAGTTGTCTTTGGAGACATGCTATATTTACGTGATTTATAGTATTGTTTACAGATACCAAATCCTAGACATCAATGCCCATAATCGTTGCTACCTGAAATAGTTTATTTTTAATTGAAATCAAGTTTTTTTTAATTTATCTTTGCCATTACGAACTTTTCATTAGGAGCTTCTATTTACAATTAATAAATTTGCTCTTTAGTAAGAATTTTTGAATTTTTGGCTGATTTTTTTTCAGAAATGCTACTAATATCAACAGTATGTTTGATCGCAAGACTTGCTTTCAACATGGAATAATGTGACCAGAGAGTGGAACCATTAAAATTTCTTTGCTTGTTCGGCAAAATATACTAAAAATACATTCTCGCTATGCATTTCATTCACTTGTTTCATCGAGCATCAATCATAAGCACTTTTGGTAAATCTTCCGGGATTTTTTTAGCAATACATCCACTACTACTTCTGCACTAGCTTCTTCAATAGTTTTATCGCACATTTTGTAATACTGATTAAAGGAACATCGGAAAACAGCGTAGGAAATACGAGCACAATTTTCGACATCCACAAAAGACGAATATGGCTACTCTTATTTATTAATCGTCAATAGTATCAAGTTTACTTTTGTTTCCGATCAAACATAACGATTTTTATGTTGGTAAATTGGGAATGTGAATATCATGCTGACTTTTTTTCAAATAAAAACGTCGGGTCGTGCAAAAAATATACACCAAGAGAGTAAAGTGCCTGATTTTTTCCCGAAGTGCGTTTGTTTATTTCTTTACAAAATCGTACGCATGTCAAATTTAAGTTAACATTAAACAGTATAAAACTAAAACAGTAAATGGGGGTATGATAAGGATGTCATTTTTACATTTAATGTACTTTTTAAATCATTATATTCCTACCTGGCATCTAATCGTCGGCCATATGTTATGTAAAGCTAATGACGAACAGAATTTCTTATAATAGCGGTAGCAATAAATTCTACCGCTCCTCTTAATATCAAGCTTTTAGATTCCATTAATATTGCAAAATGAATATCTATCAATTCTGTGCTACCACAGGAAGTTGTAACTTTAAACACAAAATAGGATATTTCTATATCATGGTGAATAATTCCCGAACAAATGCATTATGTGATACAGCGCAACGCAAATTTTTAAATTATTTTTAGTATATTTAAGTTTATGGGTAACAGACATAGTTCTGATTTCAGAATATTATCCGAGTACCTAATTTGAATTTGCAAGTTACAAATTCAATACAATTTTCATTAAACTGCAATGAGGGCAAATATATAAAAGAAAGAACTGTTTAGCATTAAAGATAAAGCAGACATTTTACATAGCTCGTGGACCCCTGGAAGAAATTTTAAATTTTCAACTACAAACAAAAAAATTGAGCATGGATACTTATAAATGACTAGTTTATTCTAAAATCGACGATGGCAACTGCTGTAAATATTGCTTTATTTTGCTCCACAACGAGGTGGGAGTTCTTTACCGCAAAATACTGAGCATATAATAGTCCCTGCAGAAATTACAAAAATGCTTTGGAGCAAAAAGTAAAAATTAAGTTGATACCGCAAAGGCACAGTTAGCCAAAAATTTTAAAAATCGGCTCTTATTGTAAAAAGTATCAGATTATGTAGACGCGCGGACATAGAGACTATGGAGAGTTCAACGTGGACGTTGAACCGGAAGAAAAGAAAGATTTTGTGCCTTATTAAGAACTCGCATTAAAGGTGGTGATCGCAAATCTCATTTTGATACCTGTGGTCGCAATGCTACCTACATTAGTTCGAGAATTCAAAATAAAATTATAGAAGCATGCGACATATAAATAAAAAATATTGCCGCGAAAGACAATGCAGCAAAGTACCATATTCTCTGATGCTCATCGATTGAGCAATTTTTCTTGTGTGTCAGATATCTCAAAAAATACCAACCAAATATGTACCAAATTTGTGCACATTTTCTACTATTTGTTATCGTTTGGAGAAGTTCTAGCTAACAAAATTTAAAAACGAGTGTAACAGTGCAATACTGAGATTACATATTATAAAGGCCAAGGATATGACGGAGCTTCTAATACGAAATGTAAATTTAAAGGTTTACAAACTTTGATTTTGAACAGCCCGAGACTGTTCTTACGCACAGTTTGAATCCAGCTTCTTCAAACTTCAAGCAACGAGAAATTGCGTAGAAACCATTGAGAAAGTATATGTTTTCCTTAACACACCTAAAAAACAATCAATACTGCAAAAATCATGGCAAAATCTTGCTATCAAGATCACACAGTGATTGATTAAAACAATTATGTCCGACAAGATGTGTACAAAAACACGATGCAGTAATGGTAATCTAGCTCTTAAAACCTATTCTTATTTCATTATAGGAAATCTCTTTATAAAAAGACAAATATTTCCAGTTCAGGGGCATGCATTCTTATCAGTGCACTAGGTCAATCTAATTTCAAAATTTCTCTTGTATGATTGGAAAAGCTTTTACTAATTTACTTTTACTAATTTACTAACCACTCAAGTAAGTTAAGTGTTGAATGTTTCAAAAGCGACTTTGATTTATTGTGGATTGGTTTGTTTTGGCAAATTTCCTTAACCAGACATCACTATTGTAAAATAATTATATTGATTAAGTATCAAAATAAATAGTATTATGGAGTTTTTAGTTATCAAACCATCTTTGCTAATGATTAATCCATCATATCTTAAAAATTTCTTTTACATTTTACGATCACATCATGGATTAAAAACTAACCAGACCTCCATACAGAGAATGATCTGAGAAAATTATTAAATCCGGTTTTCATAATTTCCAGGCATGCAAACCTAATATTCCAGAAGTTTTCCTAGAACGCCTGTAAAAACTAAACGCCTTGGCGTACATAGACAAAGGTGATGGTGTCAAATAAAAGAAAAATAATAAAATAAGCTGAAGTGAAAAAGAGGTAAAATTCCAACAATTTCGGTCTAAATTTTTTGTTGCCCGTTTAAACGCTATAAAATATGAAAGAAACTATAAAATACAAGTATCATAACACAGATCATCGTTTGAGCTTTCCATGGATACTTTTATTTCTGTTACAAGTCTACTACGGAGTTCCACTCAAGGCCAGAAGATAAGTTGGCAGTACCGGTCAGGAGTACATTGTTTAAGCGCCAAAATAAAAGTTCAAAGTCGAAAATACTACATCACAGTGTGATTTTTTGACAAACAAGAAAAATAAATCTTAAATCTAGATTAATTAAAATACTCATCACAAGATATAAAGCAGCAAGTATTTGAGTGCACCAAGCCACTAGAGACGCCGATGCTCTGATCGAACATGACGAAATCTGCAACAGTGGTCGGCAACGATACAGATCTCTTGGCAATGCTAAACGCGAGACGTCGGTCTTGGGATGTGTTCATGCTGCACCCAGGCACCTCTAAAAGTTCCTAAAAGCTGTTCAATATCAGTTGCATTCAAGAGGACTGGGTGATAAAACTACGCCCATGCTGTCAGGGGATGATAAAACATCGACTATATACTGAAAGGGAAGAAGAAAGCCTAAAAACTACATTAAAACAATGTGAATCTTTGCGAAGAAGTAGTTTGGATTCTTCTGCTAGTTGAGAAGAAGTGAGCTCCTTTGGAGTAAAATTGTGGGTATAGAAATAAATCACAAAAAATTGAATTTAGCGCATCTTTTTTGCTTTAGCTGAACCTTGAAGTAAAGAAAAATAATTGAATAGTATTTTTTGACGCAATGCATGATTTTCCTTACATTTGACACCAGTTTCGTCTGTGTACGTCAAGAAATTCAATTTTTACAGACCTTGTAAGATAATTGTAAAGAATTCCTGGAATTCAGATTAGAAAAATTAAAAATTCTGGAAAAATACGTCAAACACATTTATAAGTAAATAGTGCTTAGAATTACTAACTTAAACATACTATTGTTAAAAAGTGGTGATTGGTAACATGGCACAGGAAAACGTAATGCTACTACTTTATTCATTAAACAAGAGCGTACTCTAAGTCGAAATGAACAATGAAAATAGTAGAACAATTCTGAAAAAAGACGTCATAGTTTTTAATTTACGATACGCAAAGTTACCTCTCTATTAATTGATAAAAATCTGTTCTGGGTGCTTTGAATGGGTCAGAACTTTAAAAAAATAGATAATGAAGAAGAACAATTCTAGAACAAGATGTCACTTAACTTTTGAAAGCAGTTTGATACTAATTCATCCAGTCATTATCTTGGGTGGATTGTATAAAAAGTAGTATTGTTTCAGAAAACATCTAACGTAGTTGTAACTAGGAGTGACTCAACGAAAAGTTGTAGGAAAAGATGGCACTATTCTCACGGAAGTTGAAATAGTGCCATCTTCTTCCCTGCCACGTGGTAGTGCTTGCTAACAAGCAACAGATGCAGTTACCAAACGCAAAATTACTAATTTACTGAGCAGGAATCATTAGCTGTTTTTTTTTTTGAAAAAGTTAAATCAGATCTTACAAAGACGTCGCAGTGCATAAATAGTAAACGGTTAGTGTCATCTAAAATTGAAAATGGTTGTTTCAAAATTATCAAAAGCAAATATTGTGCAATTCTGGAAAAAGACGTCACATTAATAGAGTACCTGACTAGCATTAGCCACCGACTCTTGCAAGTTGGCATGGCTGCTTTATTTCCCCGCCCTTGGTGTAAGTAGTAAGTAATTCAACCGGGCAGGAGAAAACACTGTTTAAACTTTCTTTAATACTCCGTCAAATGATAGTAACCGCGAACAAGCAACAAATGACGAACAATGAACAATTCTAGAAAATACGTTACCAAAATATTGGTACCAGCAACCGACTAATGAAAATTTTCTTGGCTAATTTAGTCGTCGTATCCTTTATGTGGGAGAGTGATACAAGAACACCATTTTTCAGAAAACATCTAACTTGGTTTGCAAGATTTCAGAAAAAGAAGGTCAATACTTCAACTTCCACCTCATTTGACAAGCATGAAACTTTTATGAATCGAAGTTATGGTTCTCCGAAATAACATAATTTTGTTGGTATTAACGATAGAGTACTCCCATATTATTATTATACCGCGTGTCTCTTGCAAGATGCAACATAGGAATTTCACTATAGAAAGAAATTGAATTGATTCACAAAGGCTATGAAATTTTCGTATTGACGTATACGTTACAGTTAATTGTTATTGCGTGTTCCTTATTGTAATATTCTTAAATTTAATTTTTGAAAATGAGAGTGTATAAGTACAATCCCTGAGAAAGTTCAAATGGTTAAGGGGGTATATAGAGGTGAAAGCTATAGAAACACTTCTGCTTTGTTTTTGCTGCACGTTTTCCGGATCGGCAGTGTACACAAGCGTCAGAAGCAGGTTCAACAAAACCATAAGATGGACAACGTTGAAGAAATCAATGTACTCGGTGCTGTGCAACTTAACTCTAATATTAGTTTTCGACAACTAAGTATCGACTGTGATGTAAATTGATGTCGAGTTTATAAAATTTTAAAAAGCATAAATTGTAAAACATTAGTGGAGATACGCAATAATGATATGAATTTTGTTAAGAATATTTGCTTCACCGATGAATATTCGTTAAATCTCAATGTAGTTTGCGGCATCAGCATGATGGGTGTTCAGCACATAATGCAAATCAAATAAAACAACTTCTAAATGAAGCACTTCCTAGAACCTGGATTGGAAGAGGTGAGGAAGTTACTTGGCCACCAAGATCACTAGGCTTGTCCTCTAACGACTTTTTTATGGCCTTACATATCTTAGAAGATTTATACCAACAAAACACAATTGAGTCTTTAAAAGATAAAATTGTGGAAATTTGCTTCAATATACCAGCAAATATAATTGCAAATGTGCAACGAAACTTCTTTTGGGGCTCTGTTTAATTTTAATAAGATTTTATTAAAACTTAAAACAACAATTGCTTTTAATAAAAACCGTATTTGAAATTACAACATTTCTTACAATTGTTCTTGGATGGTTTTAAAATAATAATCTTGTTATCTTGTATGATAACTCCTGGATTCTAGTAAAACCTGAAATAGAAAGTCAAAGAAAAATAGCAAATTAAATAATTTAAAGCACAAACCTTTACGCTCTCATTATTCATAACATTAAAAACCTTAATCGGGCATTTTCTAAAAATCTTCATTAATTCCATGAGTTTCAAATTGTTTACGATCAAGAAGTTAAAAATGTATAACACCTCCAATTTTGGGTTATACTTTACTTCGCTGATTCGGAGTAAAGTCCTTAGAAAACCAACTTCTGTTTATCGGTAGAGACCTGTGGTAGAGACAAACTACTCGATGCATACTAATCGAAATATCTGTCTTATCTATAATAACAACTGTATTGACTTAGAATAAACTTTTAGATTTAGAATACCTGCATATTCTTGCAAAATGCAAGTATTTTATGTCTAATAGTTTACACACAGGTTTGCAATACAAGAAAACAAACGACTCATTTAACCTCAAATTCAATACGAACAGGTTTTATGCAAAAGTATTTCATTATGCTTGCTTCAATAGCTATATTAAAATATGAAAGCAACTGAACATTGATTAGAATTTTCGTAAAATAACAAAATACTAAATACTTATTTTTTACAAACTTAAAGAATAATATTTACATTTGAAGGAAGAATAGACATTCTACATTTGCTCTCTTCTTCTAACTTTAACAAAATGTCGTAACGTATACAATACGAAATTTTCATAGCAATAGTAGATCAAATCAAATTTTTCTATAGTAAAAATCTATGTTGCGTCTTGCCAGAGACACACGTTATAATAATAACGCCAAAATGTACGAAAAATCGAGGTTTAACGAAACTTTAATTAGTGAGTTCAATTTAATACCATCCCTACATACATCTTCCTAAGTTAATTGATTAATTGTAAAGAAAACATTTAGTTACTTAAATATAATTCTTTGTTGGAATTTCAACGTGCTTGAAAATTAAAAGATGTATAGTTTTATTAAATAAACATTTTATATATTTAGCATCGAAACAATAAAAACTAAACGCTTGTGATTTTTCTAAATAACTTTATTCGAATTTGAATTTCCTAAAAATTGAAGTTAACTTTTTCACGGATGATTTAGATCGAACCCCCCAATAGAGGAATTGTGATAAATATTCGAAAAACGCGTAAAGCAGCAAACTGTCGACATTTGAAATGATTGAAAAATGATCCGAACAACTGAAATAAGAATATATTACTCTGGCGTCTACGCTATTCTGTCCCTTGCCTGATAAACGTTCTTATGTGATTGTAATCTGTGGTTGGATGCGTTTTCTGCATACTATTTACAGCCTTTGCAAAACCCCTTTGTCACGCAATGACAATGGAGCAGTCTGTTGAATATAATGGTGATCGAATATAGTAGTAAAGCACAGATAATGAACGTAAGCGTCCATGCTCAAATTCCAGTCAACGACGACGTTGTTCAGAAATTTAAAATATCGCTAATACTCTGGGACAATTTATCGTGATCCCAAAAATCAATGTTGTTCCAATGAACTTACCTACAGATTCCAATTAGGGCGGTTTTGTTTTGAATGACACTTCATACGCCCTGTCATGAAGGGGCACACAACGCCAAGACGTATACAAAACAAGACAAATTATGTTCTTGATTGCGTGCTTGCTCATTACTTTCCGCATATTTACATAACGGAAACCTAAATTCTGTTTATTACTGGGATTGTATTCCCGTATTAGCGAGGCACCGAGGGTATGTTCTATAAGCAAAGTGCCTTCATTATCCGAAATTTATGTCAATCAGTACCATTCGCCTTGACACGCGGATATGATATTTTGGGATATATCACGGCTACGACTCCGATTATTTGGGACCTGTGCGGCTGAACACGCTTATCCCTGTTATCGCCTGCTTGGGAACAGGGACACCTGAGCACCCTGTTATAGATGCTCATAAAGTCTAGAACTATCATTTAGCTTCGCCTTTTGTTTCAAATTATTCTGCTTCGTCATTTTGAGCTTGCTTTTTATTCATTTCGTATTTCTTACTTAAATGCACACATAAAACCTTCGCCCCTTGCAAACCTACATTTACCCAAACAATTTATCTGTCAGTTTTAATCCAAAATCTTTATTTTATTTTTAAGTGTAAACGCAAACAAATTTTCTACACAAAATCAATGCTTAGTAAAACAAAAATGAAAACAAAATTATTATTCTATCATTCATATGTCAACTACAATTAGGGTTTTGTTGCAACAATTGCTAGCCCGAAAACTTTGAAACGAGCACGTTATTAATTGTATGGCCGGAAAGGCAAAATATTTTAGAATTGAAACTCATTTAATAACGTGAGGATAGTAGTAAACAACTGTCCTTTATTTATTTATCTATCTCATCATTATAAAAACACTAATTCTAAATCATAAAATGTGCACCGTAATAGTAATTGAATCCGTGTGTTGTGCAGTAATTAAGTTAGCTATCTAGGGGGATTTATAAAACACGTATAAATTAAGAATACGGCAAGCCTGGAAATACAAATTAGACATGTCTAAATTTTTTAACATTTGTTTGTTTAAGCAGAAAAATGAAAATTTAACAATAAAACCGTAAGAAAAAATGAAAATAAAAAATAAACCATAAGCTGCTAATTTACTATAAAAAGTTTCCTTTAGTTTCCACAAGAACTCCTTTAGCTTGGTATTGTGCAATCCTCATAAAGTAGCCACGATGCGATGTAGTAAAATCATCTTCATTAGTCACCTCAAGCTGACATCAAAATGTCATTAAAGCTTTGGTGTCAAAATCATTGTTTATGGTAATTTTGGAGAACGTTAATGCAAAGTATCATGCTAAATAAATACAAAAATCGTATTTTGCGTACATAGTTTGAGTTAGTATGTTCAACAGTGCTGTTACATAATAGACGAACAGAAAAATTACAATGTCTCTAAAAGAAAACGTTTGTCTCTTAAGAGAAAATTGATATAATTGTGGAAAGTGAAAAGTTCAATACCGGTGTTAGAAAGTTGGCTGAAAAATTTTGTGTTGAAGAACACAAGTTAACGATATTTTAAAAAACAAATGTGATTTAAAAAAGCTATTTGAAGAAGGTTCCAATACAGACCAGAAGCGAAAATTTTCTAGAACTGAAGGTTTAGAAATTGACCGAGTAGTTTACAATTGGTTTTGTAAAGATAGGAATAAAAATATCCCTATATCTGGACCTTTAATAAAAGAAAAAAGCATTGGAAGTTACGGAAAAATAAAAAATGACGGGTTTTAAAGCTTCAAATAGGTGGTTTAAGAAATTTTGTCGAAGATATAACATAACCTTTAAAATAATTTGCGGGGAGTCAGCTGATATTAACCTGGAAACTGTTGAAGCTTGGAAAACAAAGCTGTCAGTAATATTGAAGGAGTATTCACCCAAAAATGTGTACAATGACTTTTTTACCTTGCGATTCCAAACAAAACGTTCTCTTTAAAAAACGATAAATGTAGTGGTACAAAAGCTTGTAGTATCCTCGATTTAAACGTGTTTTAATAATACTTAATCTTTATGTGTAATGTTGGTTGCAGGCTCTTTGGTTTTTTGATTGTAAGTAATTTAGACACCACAGAAGAGAAAAAGAGGAAGTGCGGGGAATTGGTGGGAAGAGAGAAGAGAGTGTGGTAACTGAGAAGTATTGCTGGGAGTTTTTTCGTTTCTTGGTTGCTGTAGAAGATGTAAAAGTAATAAAAGTTAGGGGTGTGGTTTTCGTGATTGCAGGTAATCTTTTATTTATTTGACTTGGAATTAAATTAGATAGTTGGCGTTACATGAGAAATTTGAGGATATTTTTATGTAGGGGCGAGTTTCTATTTAGATGATTTTCCTTTGTGTAAAAGACATGTTATTGCGCAATAACTAAATAATCTTGAATGGCCAAAATAACAATAAAAGAGTAACAAAGTTTAAGTTCTATTAGAGTAGAAGTGCATCTATTGATTGTGATATTTTGACCGAAAGCCCCAATTTAAGTATTCAAGATATAATCAGTGAATTAGACTATAGTGAAGACTGTGATTCGAACAATCAAAGTGGTGCAGAAGAATCCGAAGTTTTTACGTCAAACATTAAAGATATGGGTGAAGTGTGTGAAAAACTAAAAAATGTTGCAAAGTTTTCTATTTTCTAATGATAAGAGTGAGTTAGCGGTAAGTACTTCGAATTTTATCAATATGTGAATCTTCTGTTTTACAAACTAAACTTAAAAATGTAAAACAAACCTCAAAACAAAAGTATTTTACAAAAATGTAATTTAATGGTATGTATATGTATGTAATTAATTATTGTAATAGGTGTAACGAGCAATTAGAAAATAGGTACATATTATGTAAATGTATGTATTATGTATTCAATATGTATAACTCTTCCATTATTATATCGTCTAATTATTTAATATTGCATCAGCACATTTATAGTTATTTTTAATGCAGATATAGGTACCATTGTCTCTGGCTAGATGCAGCATAGGATTTTACTATAGAAAAAAATTTGATTGGATCTACTATTGCTATGAAAACTTTGGAGATTTGTATACCCTATACGTTACGGCATTTTGTTGAAGTTAAAAAAAGAGAGCAAGTGTAGAAAGTTGCATTATTTGATTCGCATTATGTGCTGGACACCCATCATGCTGATACAGCAAATTACATTGAGATTTAACGAACATTCATCGGTGAAGCAAATATTCCTAACAAAATTTATATCATAATGGGATATCTCCATTAATGTTTCACAAAATTCTTGCGTTTTGTCAGCATCGGTTTATGCTTTTTAAAACTTTATGAACTCGACACCTATTTACACCACAGTCGATACTTATAGTTGTCGAAAACTAATATTAGGGTTAAGTTGCACAGCACCGAGTACATTGATTTCTTCAACGTTGTCTATCTTCTGGTTTTGTTGAACCTGCTTTGGACGCTTGTGTACACTACCGATCCGGAAAAAGTGCAGGAAAAACAAAGCAAAGTGTTTCTATAGCTTTCACCTCTGTATACCCCCTTAACCATTTAAACTTTTTCAGGGATTGTATACACACTCATTTTCAAAAATTAAATTAGAGAATATTACAATAAGAAACACGCAATAACAATTAATTGTAACGTATACGTCAATACGAAAATTTCATAGCCTTAGTGGATCAATTCATTTTCTTCTATAGTGAAATTCCTACGTTGCGTCTTGCCAGAGACACCCGGTATAGTACCCTATAGCGAACCGTATTATGTTCCATACTTAAAAGATTTTAATAAACAACGCATAGAAATCATTTTTTACCTCCCAATAACGGCAACTTCCATATACCGGTCAGTTTGCAGCAAATTTAAGTGACCGCTATTTAGAGGTTTTACTGTACTAAACCATTACTCAACATAGAAGATCAGTCAGCCATGAATAGTTAACATGAGCAGTCAAATGTTACATACCAGGACTATAATAAGTGTAGCAAATTCAGAAGAAATGTCAGTCAGAGACTTGAAAAGAGTTTTACTAAAGATGTTTGTCGCAGCAGCAAACGAAAGTTCCAACAGCCACGGCTCTCTGATTTGTCTTATTTATTTTTACTCAGCTTTTCAGTCACTACATATTGGGTGTCAAGAAATGGGATAGCACTGCATTCTTACAAACGATAGTAGTTACAAGTTAGTTAAATCAGGAAAAGTTGCACAATTTAAATACCTTTTATTGTACATGGTTTTGCAATAGTCATCTATTTAAGCAACTTCGGTATTTCTTGAAGAGTGTATTTTCTACAATATTTGTTTTTTAAATTAGACTTTAATGATCAATAAATTTTCTTAAAATTTCTGTATAGATCAATATTTTTCGACTATTCTGTGCCGAACTACAGAGATATTCTTTAATAATGTTGAAGCCATGTTTAAAATATTGTAAATAATACATCATCTATTTTAAAGTTCAAAATAGATTTAAATTTTAAAATAAAAACAAGAATAATAGTATTTAAAACAATTTGATGATTTATCAAAAAAAAACGACTTACTAAGTGGTACCAAAATTGTTCAATCCACTTTTGCAAATTATAACCCATTTATTTAAATACTATTTCGATATTTTGTTTGATTATACCACACTATTAATAATTTCAAATCATAAAAACTAAGTTACTGTTTTGATGGTTTGTTGATGGGATTCACTTTTGACCAAATTTATTTGAAATCAAATCCCGCAGCTTTAACCAATGATCTTCCGCGAATCGTTTACTGTAACAATTTCAAAACATTTTTAATTTTGCACAACAAAAGTAACTGTGTTGTCAATTAGATTTCAATTTGGAGCTTTAATCCTGATAAATTTTAGAATTCTGTAGCCATGTGGATTCACCATTACACCGCAGAAGCAAAAACAAGATAGATGCTATTGTCAGAAGAAGTTACTAAAGAAGTAAAAATGGTGATGGAATCATTTATTACATTAAATACTTTGTCATAAGACAATTTGATCAAAGAAATCAAAAACATTCGCGTTTTTTTCAGTTTTGATAGCAAAAAAACCAGAATTACAATCCATTTTTTTCACCAAAGAGGCATTAATAAAGTTTGACGAAAATTGATTCCATGAAACTGATGCTCATTCTGAGGTTGTTGCAAAATGTTTTTTTTTTTTGATAACATGAAGAAGTCGAAGCAACAAGTATCAAACTAAAAGAAAACATTTTGAAAAATTCCTTTTGTTAATATTTATTTACATACTATCCAAATAGGAGGGCAGTATTCGGCTATTCAATAATTAATCAATATTGTATTAGTTAGTTTTGACAGAACCTTGAAGCACTAACTGACTTTATATAATTTATAAATTCTTCATCTCAAACCCATGTACAAACAGTGACATATTAAATGACCCTCTTTAAAGCAACCAACAATACATCAATTTTGTTTGTTGTGTTTTTCTATACGTCTCCACTTGAAGTTTAAGTTGATTCAAATCATAATTATCGTAATCTTTTATATTTAGTTATTTATTCGTATGGTAAAAATATCGACCCTATTCCTGAAACAAAGATTAGAAAAGAAATATGATTTGTCCTTACTCAACTCCTCAACAATAATTTGTGTTTTGTGTGTGATTGTGTGTTGTGAAATTGTGTTGTACATTTTTTCGTAATTATACGGGAGGGTCTTGATGACCAAGTCCAGAAACCAAAGTGATGATTTACTTGTTGTCCATGGAGTACTGTAAGGTACTGATCACCTTCCATATTTTATATTTGTATTATATCTGACGTTTTGCGTTATCGATTAAATTTCAAGAACGTATTATTGTCACACCTCAATTTATTTTTTATATTGCCAATGTAAAAATGCAAATGAGGTTTTTCGGTTCACTCGGCATGGAAAAGTTTGCGTTTTCAAAGAGGTAGTATTAGTAGTACTATCACAGTGTGCTACTATATCTATAGAAAAATTGTGATAAAGTAAAGTTTACCTTTTTTATAAATGGAATTGTTTGTTTGAGTTTTTCCACGATTGCAACCTGAAACCATATAAGAAATAATTAAAATGTGGTTTTGTCGCACAACCACACATGATTTTCACGTAACCCCAGCGTGTCCACTTTAAGAAATATTGAACACAGTCAGTCGAAACGTTGGCGGAATAATACACATGGTGTTTGCCTGACTTTCTGCTCCGTACACTCCTATAGAAGGCCGAACATAGTTTGAGATACTAAAAACTTAAGAAATAAATCTTTAAATAAATTAATGCTTTTCCCGATTATTTCTTTTTCTCACTAAGTATCGATTTTAACATAATGCTCATTTTAACATTGTTTACGTTTCCTCTAGTCACCTTAATGATAACATCCTATAATATTCTAATTGTATGGAGGAGAACTACCTTTTCTGATAATAATTGTGATTTGAATTCAAGGTTTGCAACTTTAAAACGTAATGAGAAAAAAGACCAAAACGATTATTGTATTGTTGGTTACTTAACAGAGGGTCATTTAATATGTCACTGTTGGTACATAATTGGTTGTTAATGCCGGAATCAACCGGTAACATTTATTTTGTATTACTTAATGGATTTATTTTTTAAAAATTACTCCGAAGAGACTTAATGTAAAGTGTATGGCTGAAACCGTGAAATGGTCGTTCTTCTTCAAAATCGACACCAATTTAGTTTTGTTTTTATTGTAAATATCATTGAGAAGTTGTTGGGCTCAGAAGCCTTGTTCATTTGAACTCGGTATGAGAACTTGGACGTTCCCAGGGTCCTAAGTCTAGCAAATAAAGGGCGCTTAATCTCTTGTTGAAAGATGAAGTTTGAGAAAATGCGTACTTCAAAACGCTGGTCTTGGTTTAAGACCCTTCGAATGGGCACCGTAGTAAAACAGCACAAACTTGCTCAAATGCTGGCAATGCAACAACAAGATGAGTCAGTGACACCGATCAACATCTATAGACTGTCCCCACAGTCAGCATGTAGCCATGGGGTTCTCTCGTCTGGAGACCACCGATGAGGTTAAAAAGAAAGAGTCAAATCAGGAAGAGCGTAGCATGCTGGTGTCAAAAATCAACCAACTTTTTAATCCAGATAGGTTTCAAATAATGGATTCACAGCTTTATGGAAATTATGGTTACAGATACAATAAACACTACCCCGTGACACGAGGACGAAGAAGTTTAAGTTTATTATCACGGTTTAGTCAACAACAGAAATGGTGTAGGTATCATTCTTTCAAGGCCATTACAAAGCAACATCATAAACATCAACAAAGTTAGCGACCGACTAATGAGTATTAAGATTGTAATCGACAAAACTATTTGGAATATTGTTAGTGCTTATGCCCCACAAGTTGGCTGCACGTCAAAAAGAAACAAGCCTTTTGAATTGAGTTTAAAGATTTGTTAAAGAAGATCCCTAAGGAGAAACAAATTTTCATTGGCACCAATCTCAACGGACATGTAGACATTCAAAATCAAGGGGATAAACGGTGGCATGGAGAAAACGGTATTGAAACGCGAAATGATCAAGGTGACAAAATTCTTTGGCAAGCCAAGACTCATGACTTGATAATAGTGAATACATTTTTCAAGAAGCAACAACGCAATTTTACCACATACAGTAACGGTGGCAGAGAAAGCCAAATAGACTACCATCTACGTTCTCAAAACATCAAGAGGCAAATCAAGGATTGCAAAGTAATCCTTGGAGAGGACGTAGTGGATAAACATAGACTTTTGCTTTCTGATATATCCGTTCAGAATCAATATAGTGGGAAAGACACTTCTATCAGAACAGAGAAAGTAAAGTGGCGTAAGCTTGACACAGATGAAGGAAGGCAGTACGTGATGGCGATGAAGAAATGGTGTACGGACATTACATTAGCAGGAAAACTGAATGCGGATGAGATGAATAGATGGAGCAATAATCAAAGCTAAGGCACTGTTAGGAACATCAAAGGGTCGACTAAACATTAAAAGGAAACTTGGTTCTGGAAGGAAGAGGCACTCAAAGCGGTGAGGGAAAAGAAGGAGGCATTTAGAACGTGGTTATCATGTGACCAAGGTTTGGTTGAAGAGAATTAGGCGTTGAGAAAGAGGAAGAACGAGACGCACAGAAACGCTGCAAGAGAGGTAGCTCGGTCAAAGGCAATCCAATGCAAAAAGTTTTATAAAGACCTTGAAGCACCAGACAATAGCGGAATGATTTTGAAGATAGCTGCTCAACGAAGGAATAACAATAAACCTATCTCATCGCCCAAGTTCATCGAAAACCATGATGGGAACATTTTAACAGAAGATACCGATATTACCAATAGGTGGAGAAACTACTTTGACACGCTTCTGAATGAGGAGTTTCCGCAGCTAAAGCAGTGCAACAAATGAAGCGAGGTCAAGCCGTAGGTGGTCTTCATAGATTTGGAGAAAGCGTTCGACCGTGTGCCGCGAGAGTAGAATGATAATGAACATATATGATCAAGTTACAACAAGCATACGATGCACAGCAGGAACATCAGAGCATTAGCAAGTGAATGTGTCGTGAAGATACAGGAATGTTTCAATCGTTGATTAAATATACTAGAAGACAATAGACTGAGGATAAGTAGAGAGAAAACAGAGTATCTGTTCCTCCCATTTAGCAACTTTCATGCACCCTGCCCAGATATCATGATCGATAAAAATGTAGTAATGACCAAATGTTTAAGTTTCAAGTATCTAGGCTCAATAGTTTCAAAGGATGCAAGTTGCGATGAAGATGTAAACCACAGAATAAGCATTGACTGGTTAAAGAAGCTAGAAAACTCGTTTATACTTTGCTATAGAAGAATGCCACCCAAACTAAAGGGAAAATTTACACAACAGTAATCAGACCCGCTCTTACGTACGCTGCCAAAAACTGGACAAAGTATGAAAAGTTCAACCGAGCCTTCACAACTGCTGACATGAAGATGTGCCGCATGTCCCTTGATGTTACAAAGATAGACCACATAAGAAGCGAAAAGATCAGAAAACCTTACACGTGAAGGAATCTGTAGTCGAGAAAATAGACCATGAACGTAGTTCTTGGTTTGAAAACGTTTACAACTCACAAAAAGATCACGTGGTGCAGAAGGTGATAAGAAATCCAGTAGCAGCTGTTAATAAGAGAGGAAGACCAAGGAACAGTTGGCTAAGGCAGATGAAAGAGGAAATATGGTTTATCAGACGCCGAACGACAGGAGAGGCAAAACTCTAGAATGACGTTGCGATCCATGACGGGAAATAATTAACTAATTAAAATTTGCTGACCCTAGAGGATTTTTTTACCAACAAAACTAGGAATATTTTTTGTGATATTAGTCATTATAAAGAATAAAACAAGGAAGAAGAAGATTATTGAGAAGTTGTCACTGCAAAAAGTAATTTTCTAGATAGTTCTGGACCAATTTGTATTTTCCATTTTCCAACCCTTCTTCTTTGAGAATGGTTTGTTCTTTTGTATAGTTTTAATTGGTACTTGCTACTATTAAAATGTTAAAGCTTATTCTATTTACAGTTTCGTAGTCGCGTTCTTTTTTTTTTATAATATTATTGTTCATTACTCAACAGGAACAAGTATGCCAATTACAGAGTAATATTAACTTAAACATGTTTATACTATAATGCGACCAATAAACATTATTATTATTATTATTATTATTATTATTATTATTATTATTATTATTATAAAAGTAACAATGTACGTGTGTATCCGAATTGAAAACAAAAAAATTAACTAAATATAATTGGTTCTACCGTACCAACAGTCCAATTTGGGTTCTTGTAAGCACTTGTCGGTGACTTCGACTACGCATGGTAAATAAGTTGTCACCCTTGGTGCTTCTATTGTCGCTGGCAAATTTATCGCTTTATTTTTTTTTAATACTTTTTAAAAGCTCTCACTAGGTAGATATTGTTCTTCAATAATAGTTGCAGATCTGAATAGCAAGATGTTTGTTAGAATCTTCATCATTATTCCGAACATTCGTATTTTTCTCTTTCTTCATGCTGAACTTCTCATTGCGAATTGGTGTGATAAACCTTTCCTTGTTTTTGCTTCTATTTCAAAAAGCTACCGTAGGGTGCTCATTATGTGAGGCTTCATCTTCAAATGCTTTTACGAAAAAGTTGACTATTATGATATAATCATATTAAGGCTGTTAGGTAGCAATACTAAAGCTACAATTCGCGAAACGGTTTTTCGACTAATAACCACCTACAATAAAAATAGACATTGTCTACTTACTCCCTGGGAAACTAAGTTCTATTGGTCTTCTTATTGTGTCGTTGAAGTTTAATTCCTTCTGTGATAACATATCGTTTACCAAATCTCCATGACATATATCATTATACTGTAAAATAAATTTTACAAATTTCAATTTAAAAAGGATTTTATGATAAATTTTTAAATTTTAGCAAAAACATGAGAATGTAATGATATAGATATCGCTCTTAAGAACATCATAATCAAAAATTTGGACAAATCGATCATTCCGATTTCGAGTTATAACTGAATTACGATTGCATTGAAAACTATATAGACTGAACAACCTACCAAACCGAAAAAGCAAAATTAAGAATATTCATAATTAAGAGACGAAAATGAATTCAATTGTAAATATGAAAGAGCCAATAAGTGACAACATTGCGAGGTAGTCCAAATACCTGATGATTGAGAGTTTGTTAGGTAAAAATTATAATCAGAATGTAAGGGCAAAGTTACACGCACCCGATGCGGAATCTTCTTAATCAATTTAGCTTCTTTACATATTCACATAAATGACAATAAAAGATTAATAGTAGATCATAGAACATATTCAAAAGTTCCTTGTTCGCCTTTAGTGTTCACAATGGAAATTTGAAAAAGCTTGTTTAAGAATGAGGCTTAACAATTATGCACATTTGTCATTTAAATTTGAGGTTTTAGTTTACTTGGGGCATTTAGACATCTTCGTCAATTAAGATTTTAAAATAGACGAAAACAAATGGCTTTTAAAATAATAGACTTTTCGTTCCAGACTGATGGGTCTTTGTTGTGTCTTAGTTTAGCACGTGTTGATGAACATAGGATACGTGGAGACGTGAGTGACAGAAAGTACCAGAAGTTAGTCTTCATTTCAATTAATCCTCTTAAGGTTCGCACGCATAAATCTAGCTAAACTAATCGCAACTGCTCGGTAATTAAAGAAAATAGAGAAATCTACAGGGAATAAAGATATAATGTCATAGAATAGACTTTTGTCTGGTTTTGCATACAGATATCGTTAAAAGGAATTAGCCAGCTGGAGTAATTAACTGGGGATCCCTTCACGATACTGGTGTCTAACATCCAACGTGACAGCTTCGAGGTGACTCTCGCGATGCCAGATCATTAATTTATTTTACAAATCAGCTTATTCGAACCCTCAGAGCGGCTCTGCATTTTTAGACGGGTTCTTATTATAAGGAGCAGTGTAAATGAGAAAAGCGCGATAATCCCAAAGACTCCGCATGCTTCAACTAATTATCGAAGAACGCAACCCTTCCGTGCGTGAATCCAGCGAGCTTCTCCAGCGTGTAATTGTTATAATTTTGCTTCCGATATCGTAATTGTAAACTTCGCCCCAATAACCAACCGAAAAAAGGCTTCTCTGCACTTCGATGATTAACAATTCGCCGTTAAATTATTAACGTACCTAATCTCGCACCGACCACTGTCCATCAACGCTGTCTGACCATCTCATTTGCATGTATAATAGGTAACCCTCGTTTAATTAAGCTTAGCTTCGCAACCATATCATTGTTCATCTTAAATTTGTGTAAATGGTTTGGATGGAAGCTGTGCTTGACCACGCTCTAGTTAAAAGCGCAGTTTATAGTATTCTCTGCCAATAGAAGTGATAATTAGAAAATTTACTTGACAAAGGGTGGCTTTAGCAACTTTCAGATCTCCCCTTAAAAGTTGTTTATCAACAACATAAGTTACGGTATTCACTAAATGTACTCGGCCAATATTTGTGTCGTTTCCATAAATCAAAATCTAGACGGTTCAAGTTGGTGATTACTGAAAGTGCGCAAGCAATATTTCATGAATAGAATAGATTACTATCCATCATCTCGGTCCCGTGACCCCATCAGACTGACTTTGTCCGAATTCTTCTAACACATTGCGTGATAAATCAAAATCGATCTGCAGTCCCGTATTACCTTTTAGAAAGATTATAACTACCCTAATTGGACTTACTTTATTTATTAATATATATTTGACAGATATTATGAGAGTTATGCCTAATAGTTTTTTAATTACGACGCCTTGTTACGTACACACGTGCGTTAAGAATTACTTTGTTTACACAAACCAAATATAAAACATGCGACTGTCTACGATCCCTCAAACACTTTTACAGCTGTAAACTGTAATTGACTTTACGTTTTTTATTTGGTCGATAAATCAACACCATCGAAAAAATGATTTAAATTAAAATAAAATTAAAAAAAATTAATATAAATTTTCAGGTATCACATAGTACTCGAAATTTTTGTTAATATGTACTATCAATAACTTTGAATGTTGATATTTTTTCCCGGATCATGAACTTGAGTCGAGATACTTATTACGATAAATCCAGCTTTTTCTAAATCTAAATGTTTACGATGTTTTTGGTTTTGTGGGTCGGAATCGCGGAACATTTGAACGATTTTGGAAATTTGGTCCTATAGCGTTTGTTTCTTAGAATAATTGATTAATTTTAGCCTACAAGAAAACATTGGGTTTTTATTACACATTATACATTTTATCAAAATTTGTCTGATTTTTAAAATTGAAAACTATATTTGCGTTTAAAGAAGAGTTTTAACACCAAAATTTTGGTAGCATTATAATAATTTTTAAATATAAAACGGAAAAGGAAATTTAAAAATAACTAACGACTGGACGAAAAAATAGGAATAAAATAATAAGTGCAACAAATCATAACCCGCAAAATAAAACACCAAAGAGAAGGAGAGAAGAAACACTTAAAGATTTTAACGAAAAACAAATGCTACATGAAGAAAAGAAATAGAAAAACTATTCGAACCCCACTAAAGGAGACAAACAAACACTTAGAAGAAATACCAGAGGAGAAAGAAATGGAAGAGGCTATGGAAAAATGATGGAAAAATGGATGGGGAAAATAAGAGAAGAAATAAAAATGGAAATGAGGGAATACAAAAACAATAACAGAAGACTAAGAAAAATGTAACAGTTAACTGTAACGACTTGTGTGTGTAAATAACAAAAGAGTTAAAAAAATAATGAAAAAATAAAGAACCCCGAACAAAAAATTACTCAAATGCAGGACAAAGGGATAAAGAAGAAAACAAATTGTTGAAAAAGATATACGATCTAGAGTATAAACTAGACCTACAGGAAAGGTAAAAAAATAAGAACAATCTAGTGATAACGGGGATAAAGATGGACACCCAGGATAAGACTGTAATAAAGGAAAAGGCGGAAAGTTATCTACAAGAATCACTAAATGTAAAAGCAGAAATAGTAAATGCTTTTACAATCAATGAGTAAAAATTTGTACTAACGGTGAAAAGCTGGAAGGACAAACAAAAAATATTCAAAAATTGTTACAAGTTGCAACGTATATATAGACAAGGACATGACTGTGTTAGAAAGAAAGGTTCAGAAAGAAATTAGAGACAGAGCAAAGAAAGAGGAATCGCAGACAAATAAAGTAAAAATAAGGTACCAAAAGCTATGGATCAACGGACACAAATATAAATGGGATAGGAAAAAAGGAGAAATCGTACCGACAGGAGGAAGCAGATCCCCAAAAACGTATAAACAAACCGGGTACCTGGACAACAAAGAAGACGACAACGTCAATGACAATAGACAAGAAAAAGAGGCCAAGAGATAGGATAAAAGATTAGAAAAGAAATAAACCAAATAAAAATTAAACATAAAGACAAAAATATTGAAAAATCTAGGTATCTACAAAGAACCTGAACCTACGATAACGGGTTTGGCAAATGAAACAGACAATGAGAAAGTTAACGGTTTGGACAACGAAGGTGAAGTAAACGAAGACGAAAAAATAAAAATTGCCATATGGAACATAACATCACTAAACGGGAAAGATAAGGAATGCAGAAAACAAAAAACCGAACTATAGGTGGAACAAGTACAAATAGCTACATGGAATATAACATCCATAAATGGTGAAGAAGAAAAAGAAATAATCGACGAAATGAAGAAATGGAAAGTACACATAATGAGAATAAGTGAAACAAAAAACAGGATAAAGCATACAAACAGTTAAGTGAAGACTATATATCATATTACTCAAGAAATACAAAAGAAACAAAAATAAAAAGAAGTTGAAATAATAGTAACGAACAAAGTAAATCAAACAATAATAAATTGGAAAGCAATTAATTTAGGAATAATAGTAATGAAAATAGAACTAAAAACAAAACTAGTAATAATACAGATCTACGCTCCAATCCAAGGAACAGAAGAAGAAAAAATGGGAAAATACTACAACGAACTGGAAGAAATATTGTACGAAATTAAAGAAACAAATAAAAATACATATATTATTAATAGGGGACTGGAACGCCAGAATAAGTAATGACAGAAACAAAGAATTATAAACAATTGGAGTATATGGAGAGCAAGAGGGGAATAGGAACGGCGAAAAGATGATACAATTTTGCATATCAAATGGCAACACGTTCTATGAACAAGAAATATACCACACATTCGAGGCAGTAGAAAGAAACGTTAAAAGCCTAATAGACTATATTGTATACACAAAGCAAATGGAAGTAGTAGTGCAAAACGTAAAAATAAACAAAACGGTAGAACTAAATACTCAACATAAATTAGTAATAGCTAAAATAATAATAAAAACACCGTAAAAAGAAGATATAGTAAGACACAAGACAATAAGGATAAAGAATCTACAAAATTTCAAAACAAGAGAGAAATACCAGGAAAAACTACAAGATGAATTAGAGAAAATGGAAAAAGAAAGAAGACGATGACCATTAATGAAATATGAAGTACAATCAAGGAGAAAATTATTTTATTATTTATTTATTCGTATGGTACATTTTACGTATTGTATTGTGATGTAAGTGTTATGTATGGTGCCCCAAAAGATCAGTATAAACCTGTATAGTGTGGTGACGAAACCGTGTAAAATAGTGGATTGGTTTGCCTTGGGAAAGCATTTGCTTCAAGGTTTAGGAAAACTACTAAAACCTAAACATGCCAACCCTTACCCATCTTAGTATTTATATGTAAGTGTAAACATTATAGAAGGTAAATAATAACATAAAATATAACAGCACAGTCATTGCATAACGACATATAATGGACCGGTCCAAGCGCCAGTCACGACAATGACGAAAAAAATAGTAGGTTAAAGAAATATCAAAACAAAATAATGGAAAAACAGATAATCAGGACAAGAATACAAAATATTACTGAACTTCAGATGTCCTTCAGATTTGTAAGCCATAATATAGCTTTATCCGTTAAATTATTAATGTTTAGAAACCCCCCTTTAAATTTCGTTAATTGACAATCCTCTACAATATGTGTAACGGTCTCTGGTTTGTTTCCACAGTCACAATTTGGATTAGAAACCGCACCCCATTTAAACAACATAGAGTTGCATTTTGAATGGCCTGTTTTATGCGATTTACTTTTGACCAAATTTTTCTTTTTTGATCAAAGCCTGGGACTTCTATTGTTGGATCATCAATGAGATGTTTATTGAAAACATCAACTCCAGACCATAATTTTTTCCATCTTTCAACTTTAGAAAAATTCGTACTTAAGTAGTCTTGCAACCATATAGGACTTTGAGATTTAAGTCTTTTAGCAGGAGGGTTGTCAATGTCATTCCAAATTGGTAACTTTTTGTTAAGTTGGCATTTATCCCATTCTCGTTTTAACGCAGCTTTTCGTCGAATGTTCGATGATGTAATACTACAAAGAACGGGAAGCCAATCGAGAGGAGTAGATTTAATGGTTTCACTAATTATACGCATAGTGCAATTCAACTGGGCATCTATTTTTTTTGTATGATAACTATTCAACCAGACAGGAGCACAATATTCTGGTATAGAATAAACTAATGCCAATGCAGCTGTACGGAGTGTCTTTGCATTTGCTCCTCAAGTTGTTCCAGATAATTTTGAATGACATTATTTCTTGTTTTCATTTTTGTTTGACTTTTCTAAATGATCTTTGTGAATTAAAAACGTATCTAAAGTTAGTCCCAGATAAACTGGGTTAAAATTATAGTTTAAGTTTGTGTTATTAAAGTTAACATTAAGTTTTCTTTTTTCTCTCTATAACAAAAAAAAAAAAAAAAAAAAAAACGAGGAACAAACCCGACAATTAAGTATATTCACGGAATTTCTAAAATTATCAACACTCCTAACTTTCAGGCCTGAAAACACCTTATAACATCCTGGACCTTTCTGTACACCAACCTTGATTCGCTTAAATCTAAATTTGATTAATTTGTTTGTACCGTTGATGATTTACAACCACATATTATATGTATCACTGAGACATGGCTCAAACCAGTTGATCCAGACTCACTCGTTGCTATTAACGGATACACTATCTTCAGATCCGATAGACCAGCCAGAATTGGTGGAGGAGTATGTATTTACCTTTGTGATGAAATTACACGTAATTTTTCAGTTAACTCTTCCAGTTGGCAATTACTTGGTATAGACACCTTAGTGCTACACATTAGCAAGTTACCTTTTGTTTTAAACCTAGTATGCATTTACAGACCTGGAATTCCAGCAATGCTTCCACAATGCTTCTAATTGAAAATCTGGACACTTTCTCAAACCTTCCCAATGTAATAATTACAGGCGACTTCAATTTCTCCGACATTTCTTGGCCTATTACTGGTATCCCAGATTCCTCATCAATTTCAAACGTTTTTGTACGATTTTTCATTGATTCTAATTTATCTCAGCTAATAGTAAAACCCACAAGATATCGTACCAATAATAATCCATCTACCCTAGATCTAATTTTTACAAATGATGAACAACTTATAAGTGAGGTACAGTACATCTCTCCAATCGGTATATCTGATCATGTTGTGTTATTGGCACAAGTTCAAACACACTCTCGCTATAGTCATAATGTTGTGGAATATACAGTAATTAAATACAACGACGTTGAAACTGACTTAAAAAATATCAACTTTGATGTGGTCTTAAACCCTCTGAATAACGTAACAGACATGTGGAATGTTTTTCTACAAATTATCAACAATACTATTCACAAAAATTCGTTTATAAAAACTTCCAGAAAGAATCCTATTAAGCCTTGGATAAATAGTGAAATTATGTCACTTATTAACCATAAACGTAACCTTTGGAGAAAATACAAGCGGTCGAATACTAAGCAAGATTTTATTACTCACAGAACTTTCTCAAACTTACTGAAATCCTCCATCAAGACCGCCAGACAGAAATGTGAAGAAAGTATTGCATGTTCAGATAATCACAAAAAGTTATATAAATATGTTCGATCAACTTTGTGCTCTAAAGTTAGTATTCCACGTCTGCGACAACCTGATGGATCCATATGTTCAACTGATTTTGAAACTGCGGAAATTTTGGCAAACACATTTGCATCGGTTTTCACAAATGAACTTTCCAACAACATCTTACCAGAAATTAAAGCAAATCGCATTCAAGATAGTCTCACTGAAGTCACGTTCGATGTCAAGAAAGTCAAAGAAAAACTACTTGGCCTCAAAAATAACTCTTCACCTGGGATTGATAGATTAAACACATTTTTCTTAAAAAGTTTGCTGACATACTTTGTACTCCTATTTGCAACATTATGAATCGCTCATTCAAAACATCGACGGTACCAGATCTGTGGAAAGTAGCATCCGTAACTGCTGTTTATAAAAAAGGTGACAAAATGAACCCGACTAATTACCGTCCTATCAGCTTACTCTCAATTCCATCAAAAATTATGGAAAGCATTGTAGCAGAGGCAATCTCTGATTTTCTTACAAAACACCATGTAATACCACTCGAACAACATGGATTTGTGAAAGGAAGATCCACAACTACAAATCTTCTTACTTGCGTAAACGACTGGTCTCTGTCTCTTGATAATAAACTGCCAACTGATATAATATATCTTGACTTTGCCAAGGCGTTCGACAGAGTTCCACTCCGTAGATTACAGTATAAACTTGAGTCATACGGCATTCGTGGTAATCTATTGCTTTGGATTAAAAACTACCTATCGAACAGAAAATTTAGCGTTAGAATTGGACAATCTTTCTCGTCGGAAAAGTTTGTGAAAAGTGGAGTTCCTCAGGGATCCATACTTGGCCCTCTACTGTTCATTGCATACACTAGTGATTTACCACATCATATTCATTGCAAGAAAGCGTTTTATGCTGATGATACTAAAATTTATGGTAATCCATTACTAGAACATTACGCCTTACAAGGAGATCTGGACTCTATCAGCAAGTGGTGTTGTGATTGGTTACTTCCCTTAAACGTATGCAAATGTGTTGTTTTGCACCTCGGCAAAAATAATCCGCGGTTTCAGTACTTTCTCCACGGCCAACTTCTTGGACCGGTATCGTCCTACGTGGATTTAGGTATTACAGTGACGTCAGATTTAACTTGGTCAGAACATATTATAAAAACTTGTAAACGTGCTAACTCTGTGTTATATCTCCTTTAAAAATCGTTTACTAAAATTTCATTCCAATCCTCAATTACCTTATATAAAACCTATGTTCGTCCTCTTCTTGAATACGCGGGTGTAGTGTGGTGTCCGGTCCTTAATCGTGATCAAAACATGTTAGAGAATGTTCAACGTCGGGCTACTAGACTATGCTTTGGAGTTACACGACCACCGTATTCTGAGAGACTAAAATCGGCGAACTTACTATATTTTTCTGATCGACGCTTGCGCGGTGACCTCATATTCACCTTTCGCATAATTAAATTTAATTATGGAAATTTAAGTGAAATGTTTGTTCTGAACACCGATTTTCGCCTTCGTGGACATGTATTAAAATTAAAAAGGAACAATTCAAGTGCGTTCAAAGACAAACATTCCTTACAAATCGAGTGTTTCATTCCTGGAATGACCAATGCGAAGAAACAGTAGGATCATCTTCAGTTAATGTTTTCAAAAATAGAATTGATGTTAATTTATTTTTATAATGTTAATACTATTGTGTTTACTTATTTATATTTTCTGTATATAGGCTGCCACAGGCTCAGTCCTCAGCCTTTAATTTTATGTAATAATAATAATAATAATTAAAAAAAACTTTTTTTTTTTTTTTTTTTTTTTTTTTTTTTTAAAAAATTTTTTTTTTTTTTTTTTTTTTAAAAATTCAAATGTTGAAATGAAATTGCAATATTATCGGCATAGACGAATTTTCGACATTGTAAAAAAGGAAGATCAGAAATATATACATTAAAAAGAATAGGTCAAGAACCGATCCCTTTGGAAGACCATTATTTAAAATTCTAAATTTACTGCTTTTATCTCCAACAAAACTCTAAATTTCCGATTAGACAACATATTTTCAAAAACTTCAATTTTAAGTTTTTTCTGAAATCCAGCTTTGATATGTGTTTTTAATGCTAATACTTCATCACAACAACTTCTACCGGATCGAAATTATGCTTGTTCAATTGGTAATTTCTCTTCTATTAAAGGATTAATTCTTTGAAAAATCAATATTTCTATAACCTTATAAATTACACTTAACAAACTTATTGGACGATAAGACATTGGGTCTGTAGAAGATTTATTTTTCTTTAAAATTGCTACGACTTTACATTTCTTTAAATCTGTTGGTAACTTACCTGTATTATTAATATCATTGAGAAACATAAGTAGCCACTTCAAATAGTCATTTCCTAAATTTTTCAGAAATTTTGAATGTATTCCATCAAACCCAACAGCTTTTTTTGATTTATTTTTTTTTAATGCATGGTTTAGCTCTTCTACAGTAAAAGGTCTGGATATATCTTCTGAGATAAGTGTAGTTTTTCTTTTCTTTTGTAGACACTTTTTCATCTTTGTGATAATCGATTTCGCCACTTTTACTGAGTTTGAAACATTAACCAACCCAGAAACAATAGAATTTGGAGAAATTTTTGTATTTTTTTAAAGATTGATTTGTAGAACCTAATTTATTTAAAAGTGTCCAGTTTTTACGACTTTAATGTACGAAATCCATTTCCATTAATGAATTCAATTTCTCTTTTCTTCCATTATTTAGAGATGACAGTACAGCACTCCCATTTTCGTTATTTGGATTTTCTAGATATGATTTATACAATCTGTTTGTTTCGGTTGACCAACATGGAACATATTCCTGTCGAAAACCACGTGGAATGAATTTTTTTGCTGCACATTTAACAGCACCTACGAATCTAATATAATTACCAGAAACCAGTGGTATCCACCTAAGAATAGAATCAAGAGATGTTTTATAGTGTATCCAACTAGCTATTTGAAAATTCCATCTTAGTTTTCCTAAAGATTCTACAAACGAAATTTGAAGTATAATTTGTATTAGCGAAGGTCTATGTTGACTTCTTGGAAAATCGTTAATACCATACGTGATGATTGTAATGGAACCATGTCACGATCCATTGATACTAAACACAGGTCCGGGCTGTAATCATTTTGCCATCCACCGGAGTAAAATATATTGTTGTCTTTTGGATCGTATACTAAATGTATGTTTTAAAATTCAATCTATGTTTGTAGCGTTATTAAATTGGTATCGTTGTCTTTGTAGACCCATAATGTGTTGTGACAATTAAAATCACCAATATATACACATGGATGAGTAAAAACGACATTAAAAGTTTCTAGCCAAGGTATTGGAGGAGGTTTGTAAATATTTACTACGTGTAAATCTCCTATTTTAGTAGTTATAACGAAAATTCCAGAAATGATACTTTTTGTATATTTTCGTATTGAATATTTTCTTTGACGTATGTTGCTATTCCATGAATCGGGCTCTCAATAAAGTCTGCTAATTGAAAACCTTTAACTATACCTTTATTGAGTATACTTATCTCATCTCCACAGTGAGTTTCCGGTAAAAGTAAAACATCGAACCTATTCCTGAAACAAAGATTAGATAAGAAATCTGATTTGTCCTTACTCAACCCCTCAACATTAATTTGTAGAATATTTGTTGCGTGCCCTATATTAGTGTGTGAGTGTGTTTTGTGAAATTGTGTTGTACATTTTTTCCTAACTATCCGGGAGGGTCTTGATGACCAGATCCGGAAACCTAAACATAAGTTAAATTCTCAGGAACATCATGTTTTTCTTGTTGACCATGTAGTACTGTAAGGTACCGATCACCTTCCATATTTTATATTTGTATTAAACACGTCAAAAAACACACACTAAAAAGCTCTAACAAAATTGACGTACGTTTTGACGTTTTAAAAACTAAAACAATACAAACAGCAAAAGAAGTATGCGAAGAATAGACAGTACAACAGAACACAAAAAGAACAAAATAGTGGAACAGCAAACTAAAAAGAAAGTTATTAACAAAGAAAAAACATAGAAAAAATATATGCATACAGGGAAAGACGAGAAATACACACGCATTTGCCCAATATTTAAATCTGGAAATTGTCATGACATCAGTAATTATCGACCTATTGCTCTACTAAGTACTTTTTGCCAAATTATTCGAGATATGTATATATAACCAGATCTCACCTTGAATAACTAGCCTATTATCCCAAAATCAGGATGGTTTCTCAAACAATAATCCACAACTACAAATCTTAGTAATCTTTCAAACTACGTGGCAACATCCCTCAATACCAAAGGTTAGGTGGATGTTATCTTCACTGACTTCTCAAAAAGCATTCGAATCAATCGATCTTATGTCAAAAACTTCTATCATTTGGATTTTATAGTAAGATCATCAAGTTTTTAAATCGTACCTATCAGAAAGAAAAGCGTATGTTGAATATTGGGGTCATAAATCATTTGTCTTTTCCTCATCGTCTGGAGTACCACAAGGTTCCAATTTAGGTCCCTTACTATTCAACATTTTTATAAATGACATTATTTATGAAATAGACGTCGAATGTCTCTTATTTGCTGATGATCTGAAGATTTTTACCAAAATTGTTTCCGAACAAAGCTGTATACGTCTCCAGAATAACCTTAACGCTTTATCATCATGGTGCAATCAAAATCTTCTCACACTTAATATAGGCAAATGTAAAATCTTATCTTTAGTAGACAAAAACACCCTCTGCACTTTGATTACTCTATAAACAATATATACCTTCAGAGAGTAACCATTAGCCGGGTGACGTTTGATTGTAAGTTTACGTTTCAAAACCATATTAACAATTTGACATGTTCTTCCTTAAAGACACTAGGATTTATTACTAGTAACACACGTGACTTTGTAAAAATTGACGCTTTTAAACTCCTATTCGTTACGGTGGTCCGTTCTAAATTAGAATATGTCTCAATTATTTGGAAACTGTATACCAAACATCACAAACTAATGTTAGAAGCAGTGCAACGAAGATTTTTAAAAGTAATGTGGTATAGGAATTATGGAATCTATCCAGCCAGGAGAGTTCCACAGGAAAATCTGTTAAAAAGAATTTATTTTTCATTCTCTAGAATTGCACAGGTTAATATCAATGGTTGTGAATTTGTTTAAATTAATAAACGGTCTTGTTGAATATTCCTATTTGCTATCTACATTGTATTCAATGTTCCCTCACTTAAACTTAGAAGTCATCCAACTTTCTACGTTCCGAAATATAATTCGAATGTTATGGTTCATTCACAAATTCAGGAAATGTGTCGAATTTTCAATCACTCACAAAGTGAAGCTGATATAGATATTTATCATCAAACTTTAAAAAAATTTACAAAATCGTTATATATGATTCTATAACGCGTTCCAATTGTGTACAACTTTTTTATGTTACGTTATATGTGTGATATTTACTTATTCACTAGCATTACTATAAGTTTTGTTTATTTGTAGATTGGAGATTCTACTTTGTTATTTTTTTATTATTCATAATGTTAATTTTTGTTTATCTTTTCTGTCCGGGATACATTGTAATTTATGTTAATTTAAGTCTTATGATATTGTCCATTCAACCTAACTTATAACTGCTTTATTACTGTGTATATGTATTGTGTTTGTCTCACTCATTCCTTCTGTCAGAGTGGGACAAAAAAAAATTAAATAAATAAAAAAAAATATATCAAAAAAAAGAAATGAAGCTAAAGCAGAAGTACAGAAAGTAAAAACAGAAAGTTGGGAACCTTTTGGAGAAGAAATACAGGAAACGTATAAAAAAACGAAAGAAATTTTTGGAATATAGTAAAATTACAAAGAACTAAGAAAAACAAAAATATTAAATTAGTTAAGGACCAAACAGGGAAAATTAGCACAAATATGGAAAAAATTTAGAAACATGGAGAAACACTACGAAAGTAAATTTGCAAAAAGTACACAACAAACACAAGAAGAAACGGTAGAGGAAGAAGAGGAAAAACTAGTAATCGACCAAATAAAATTTAAAGAAGGAAAACGCAATAAAAGAATTAAAATGGAGAGGAACAGAGCTAACACAATGGATAACAGACCTGATAAAAACCATATGGGAAAACAATCAAATACCAAACGACTGGGAGAAAAACATAATAATACCTGTATACAAGAAAGGAAAAGAAAATGAATGTGATAACTATAGAGCAATATGCTTGGCACCAGTAGGAATAAAAATATATAGTAAAATATTAGAAAAACGACTAAGACAAGAAATATGAAACAAAATAGAAGATGAACAAGGGGATTTAGAGAAGCGCGACAAACAACCGACCACATAAGTATACTAAGAAAACTAATCGAAGGCAGAATAATAACAAATACACAACTAATACTAACATTCATGGACTTAAAAGGGTATTCGACAAAGTAAACAGACTAAAATATGAAGATGCTTAAGACAGTTACAAGTATCAACAAAACTAATAAGAGCAATTAAAAGTCTATACACGAACGTAGTAGGAACAGTACAAATAAACGGCAAAACTTCAAACGCATTTAAAATAGCAACAGGGTTAAAGCAAGGTGATTTGCTGAGTTCCCTTCTGTTTATCATATATATGGACCGTGTAATGAAAAACTGTATAGACAATGTACTACATACAACAATAGGATATAGACACATGAACCCAGTAAAAGTACAAGCACTATTATATGCGGATGACATTTTACTGATATCTGACACAGGTCCTAAAATGCAAACACAAATAGACGTGTGGACACTAGAATTGGGAAAAATGAACATGAAGATCAACGAAACTAAAAAGAAGAATAATGCGTATTTAAAGAAAAAAAGAAGGAAACATTCACCTCACGTGCAATAGGAAACTAGAAGAACTAGAAGAAGTGTCAACATTCGAGTACTTGCGAACAATAATAAGCAGCGATGGGAAAATGGAAACAGAAATAGCTAACAAAATAAAGAAAGCGAATAACATCTACTACGCAAGTAACAAAACAATACTGGAAAAAAAAGAAATAAAAACGAGTACAAAACAGCAAGTATACAATACAGTAGTAGTGCTAACGCTACTATAATCAACTGTAGTACTAACAACACTACCAGACCGTAAAAGAAAACTAACAACAGCAGAAATGAAATTTCTAATTAAAATAAAAGGAGTAACAAGAATAGACAGAATTAGAAATAAAACAGTATACAATACACTTAAACAAGAAAGAATATGGAACAAAATAGAAAAAAATCATTTAAACTGGCAAGCACATATAACAAGAATGGGACCAAATGGAATTACTAAAAATATCTAAAAGCAAAAACAACAAAAAGAATACACCGGAAGACCACGGAAAACGTTAAATAACGTAATACAAGAGATAGCAAAGAAACACTCTCAAACAACTATCAAACATAGCAAAAGATCGAAAAGGATGGATAAAGTGTATAACAGACCACTACCCGACACCTTAATGGTAAAAGGAGACAAGAGAAAGAAGAAGTATATTTTTTGTTCAAAAGTGCAGATATGAGTCGGTAATTAATATTTAACTTAAATGATAATGTACATACAATAACAAAAATGAGTGAACAACATCTTATAGAAAAATATTATTTAATTTTATAACTATCAAATAATAAGTTAAGTTTGAAACATTCATTCAGTCTTGACGTTTTACCAATTTTTAATGGTTTGGGTGGTTTTGAAACAACGTCTTCCCGCATATTTAGTAAAATATCATTTATTGAAGGTAAAAATGTAACCAAATACCCTTTTTTTCTTAAACATTCTATTTCTAAATTACAATTTTCAAGAATGTCTAAAACCAGTTCAATATAAAATCTGGTGATTTTGCCAAAAAATCAACCTTTACAATTTCTTCTCATCCAACAATAAAACTTTCCTTTTCTTTAATGCTTATATCTGAATCAGAAACAACTTTTTGCTAAGAAGCTTTTCAACTATAGCACAGTGAGAATCGGAGATGTACTTTATCTTGTTTGAAGATGTTATTCTTCTTCGTGTTAACGTTTTTAACAGAAGTAGAGTATTCTATTATTTTTTCACTAAGAAAAACGTTTCCTTGCCCAATATAAAATCTGGTAGTAGAGGAGAAGAAAATAATCGTTTACAATTTCTTCATCATCCAACACCACAACCATGTTCTTTTTTTAAATTCTGATACCTGAATCAGAAAACAAATACTTTGTTTGCTAGGCAGTTTTTCAACTGTGGCAAAATCAGAACCGGAGTTCCTATATATGTTTTTTTGAAGACGTTCTGTTTTTTAATTTGACCTTTCAACAGAAGTTTGTTTACTAATAAAACCTTCATTTGCCCAATATGAAATCTTTTCTTGGAATTCTTACTAGAAAAACATCACCCTTTAAAATTTCTTCATCATTCAACTATATAAACATGTTATCCACTACTTCAATGATGGCATTTGAACCAGAATACAAATACATTTTTGTTAAACAGCTTTTTAACTATAGCAAAGTTAGAATTGGAACTCTTATATACCCTTTTTCCTTTTTTAAAGACGTTTTTGTTCTTTGCTTTGACCTTTTCACTAGAAGTAGAATACCTACTCATTTATTTGTTTTTTACTAAGAAAAACATTCTTTATCCATTATAAAATCTTATGGTCTTTTTTAGAATTCTTACTAAAAGTAAATCACCCTTCACAATTTCTTTAATAATCTAACAGCATAAACATGTTATCCTCGTGTCCAATGCTCATATCTGGATTAGAAGACAAATATTTTTTGGTGAGCAGTTTTTCAACTGACGTTCTTTTGTATATTTAGTAATGTTACCCTTTTGTGTACTGTCACAACTAATGCTGCGTCCAGTTTTTTAATAGTTCTATCTATCCACATTTTCCGAGTTATTCTGTAGCACCCAGACCTTTTTCGTATTTTAGATCTTCAAGTTTTTTTATTCTTTTCACCTCTTCTTCTTTCTCTTGCTATCTTGTAGTTTTAATTTTTCTAAATTTTGAGAATTATTTAGTAATGTTCCAAAATGTTCTTTCCATTTATCCATTATTTTTATTTCTTCTGCTATGATGGCTCCGTTTTTTCTTTTACTATTCTTGTATTCAGTATTCTCTCTGTTAGTAAAGTTTTAGATGTTCTATAGAATAGTTTTTTAAAATTTTTTCTCCAAAGATCTTCCATTGCTTTTCTTTCGCATTTTGGATCATTTGTTTAGTCGGTTCTCGTTCTGGCTTATATCCGTTGCATTTTCATTGTTCTTCTTCGTGCTCCTTTTGTTTTTTTAATTTCTACTTTAATCTCCTCTGTCCGCCATGATGTTTGTTTGCTACAATTTTTCTTTCTTACTTTTTCACTTATTTATTCTTATTACTATGTTCTACGGGTTTCATTTCCAGTCTCTATAAGCTGCTCTCATTGTCTGGAATTCTAACAATAAATGAAGTGACACTGCATTGTTTCCGTATAGTGACGTAAATGAATTACTTTAGTTGTACCTCCTTTGGCAAGCCTTTGTAGAATCGTTATCAATTTTCGATTATGTGATTTTTTCAAATAGGACATCCTGTATACAATATACTCAATCGATAGGAAATTGAATACTGAATAAAAAGTGTCATATTATTTTTTATCCTGAAGTCAAAAATGACAGAGCTATTGATGATTTTTCAAATAAGGTTTTAAGTGGTTTGATTTTATAAACTACAATCGTTTGTTGTATAAATGTCATCAAGATTAAAATGTCAAATTGAAGTTTCACTGGTAAACAGTTTACAGCCACTAAAAGGGTTTACAGACGGGCTCAAAAATGCTTGGACCAAGACGGTGACGTTTTTGAGGATCTAACTTGAATTTTTCTTTTAATGTTCACAGAATAAATTAAAATAAACCATATCCTTTCGCTTCATGTATTTTGTATGTTAATCTATCCCCATCACAAAATAATTTTTTTTAAGTGTCTGCCGTGAACAAGATTCAAACCGCCTCGATCAACGGTTTTCCGACCAGTAATTACCACCCACGGGTCTGATATTCTTTCTACTTTCTACTTTGTGGTAAAGCAAAGTTATAACTAACACAGCCACCTTAACCAATTTGAAAAATCATCAATATCTCTGCATTTTTTACTTTAGCTCTGCCATTTTGACATTGGACAAAAAATAATGAAACACTTTTTGTTCAGTATTTAATTTCCTATTGATTGAGAATATTGTATACAGGGTGTCTCATTTGAAAAATGGAACAATTTGACATAACTCGCCAACGCGATGTTCATTTTTATTCTGTTTTCACTATAGTGATGAGAGAAACGAATGCTAACAGTTCGCTTATTTAACCGACTCTGTAGCCTTAATAATAATAAAGTTAGCAATAGTGCCGACTTAAGTTTGAAAACCCTGTATACTGAGTAATAGGTATTACAAAACACTTGGGGACAATACGGCCTAGGTGGTAAAAATGCAAAATTATAGATGCGAAATAGAACCATGGGCAAAGCATGCTTTTAGCTTTAGCCTATCAGTTTCGCCTACTGTTTTTCTTTAAGCTCATAAGCCCTCTATGCCCTTGCTAGTTGTGAATACAAGATGGTGCCCTAATACTAAACTCTTTTTCTCATCTCTCTACTGTTTTCAGGATTTGTTGCATTACATTGATATAATTGCCAAAACAACGCCTGAATTAGTATAATTACATCATCGACATAGTATTGTGTGTACACCTCTCGTAATAAATTTTGCGCGAAACTCAAAGTTTCAAAAAGAGAAGTGATATTCCTCCCTTAGGACAATGTTCAAGAGACAATGGATTATTTTGTGCAGTACTAAGGGATGTTATTTTCTAATTTTTAAATACGGTTCTAAAGTTCCAGCTTGGTGTACATTACCTAGATGCAGTACTTTTGTGTTTGATTCAAATGATGTATTGTTGAGAATATTTTCCGCCTGTCAAAATGCTCCTATTCCAATAGTACTTGTGCTAGGTTCTGTTCAAATGGTATCAGGCCACAAGTTGTTTGATCCTTGTAAACACCTGGTTCAGGTCTAGGTAAACTAGATTAGATAGAAGGTGATGGTACTTTAGGAACCTGCCATCTTGTGACGATCCTACAAATCTGTGTAAACACTTCATCTCTTGGAGATGTAAAAGTCGATTAGTTACATCTCCTACGTTGGAGGTAGTCCTGGTTAATCAAAAGAAACATAAGATGATTTAATCACAAGGTATCTTGCATTTATTTTTATCTTTGTTTAATTCTCTCTAGTCAAACCGCAAATTGGTATTAGTCGTAATTGCACATATGTAGATCAGCCCCACCTTGCCACTTAATTCAGAGAATCTTGATGAAGGTACTTTCATTTATTTTGAATATTTATAATCGTTTCGGTAACACCCCGAAGAATAACCAACTGCATATCGGCCATAATAATCTTGTTCGAAGTAGAGCTGTCGACATCTCTAGTCTTCTTGGCGTACTACCATTCCGACCATTTTTCTTTTGAGTTCCTGATTAATACTCCTGTTGCAGAAAGAATCAATGGTCCTTGCGGCCCTTGCTTTTTTCAGCTTATCCAGCAATTCCCGACAATGATTTCTCCGTTAGTTGTAGAATAAATTTCAAATAAAATATTTTCAACAACTTTGTTTAATTTTTTCTGTAGTCTGTGTGATTAAATATTAGAGCAGCTATACAGGGTGTAACTGAAAGACGTGGCCAAACTTTAAGAGCGTAATATATGGATTGAAAAAATGAAAAAGTTTTTTAAACATGGTTCGGAAATCCTTCCTAAGGGAGATACAACCCTTTGAAATTTAGTAAGGATTTACAGTTTTATTTTATAACAAAAGAACGGTGGTGTCGAAATGAACAAAAGTAACCACTCTAGATGTACTTTTCATTGTGATTACATTGGTGTAAATTTTATTTTGATAGGATGTTAGGAAGGGGTAGTTTTGTCTAAGGCTGGAAGTATTTTGCACCCCAAATTTATTATTTCGGGTCTTTTGTAAATTTAATACCAAGTTTAGCATCTTTCGGGTTTTATACGCAAAAAAGGTACTCATCTTTACATTATTTTAATTAAAAAAACACACAAAATTGAAACATACAAACATACAAATCAGAGCAACTGCTGGAAATGGTTGCCTTCAGCTACAATACAGGCTTGACAACGTCGAATCATCGACAGCCGGACACGCTCAAGAATTCCAGGAGTATTCCGAATTACATCAAAACTGTTGATGATACGTTCACGAAGAACATGAACGGTAGGAACTGGAGTAGTATAAACTATATTTTTAGGTGTTCCCCATAAGAAGTAATCTAACGGGTTCAAATCGGGAGACCGTGATGGCCACGCAACAGGTCCTCCTCTGCCAATCCAACGATTCGGATAATTATGGTTGAGGAATTCTCTAGCAACAAGACTAAAATGGGCGGAGCACCATCGTGCATAAACCATAAGTCACGGTGTATTGCATACGGCACCTCGTCCATAAGCTCAGGTAGATTTTCTTCTAAAAAAATCCTATAATTTTGTCCATTTAATGTTTCTGGCAAAAACATTGGTCCTATTAAATAATCCCCTACAATACCGCCCCAAACGTTACACGAAAATTTGTTGTTGTCAGCCCACAAATGGTCGTTGAAAATTTATAATTGAATCTCTGAAAAATTTTGCCTCATCCGTAAAAAGCACTAAACACTGAAAATTTGGATTAATGCATTGTTGTAAAAACCACTGACAAAATATCACTCGTGGCCGAAAATCAGCTTCAATAAGAGCCTGCACTCGCTGAATGTGGTATGGGTACAATAGCTGTTCATGTAGAATTCTCCATACTGTCATATGCGAAACACCTACTTCTTCAGCTACCTTGCGCGTGCTACTTTCAGGAGTCTCCATAATTCTGTTGAGTACATCCTCTTCTAATGCCGGTGTTCGTGTATTTCTTTGAAGCCCACAATCGCCACTATTACGTTGGAAAGATCCTTTTCACGAAGACGACGATGGACTGACGCAAAAGTATTCTTATTTGGGCATATTCTATTGGGATACGTGGCAGCATACAACCGACGAGTCAAATTGGAATTGCCATTTGCACGTCCATAAGTGAAATGAATATCTGTCCATTCTTCGTTGGTAAAATTCATTATGTTAATTAATTAAATTAAGTACCTTCTAACTTTAACAATAATTAATAACTTATAAATTATAATAGTAACTGTCACTTACTTAGTGAATAAAATCGCAGCCTGCTCGGATAATAGCTGCTGTAATTCATTATTAAAAATTGTAGTGCATAATAAGTTTTAAGTCCAATTTTCTCGAAAACCGTTGTCTCTAGCGATTTAAAAGATGAGTACCTTTTTGCGTATAAAACCCGAAAGATGCTAAACTTGGTATTAAATTTACAAAAGACCCAAAATAATAAATTTGGGGTGCAAAATACTTCAGCCTTAGACAAAACTACCCCTTCCTAACATCCTATCAAAATAAAATTTACACCAATGTAATCACAATGAAAAGTACATCTAGAGTGGTTACTTTTGTTCATTTCGACACCACCGTTCTTTTGTTATAAAATAAAAACTGTAAATCCTTACTACATTTCAAAGGGCTGTATCTCCCTTAGGAAAGATTTCGGAAACATGTTTATAAAAACTTTTTCATTTTTTCAATCCATATATTACGCTCTTAAAGTTTGGCCACGTCTTTCAGTTACACCCTGTATATTTAAATGATAAATAACTGTATTGCAAAATTTTAATAAAAATCTGTAAAAAAATATTTTTGGTTGACTAACTTTAAATCCCAAATTTTATATCAATATTATGAATGGTTTTACAGATATCAAGTTTGCGTAAAAGTTAGTGTTCAAATTTTTAATTTCGTATAGAGTAAAAAGTATTGTATATAAGTTTTATTGACATGTTGATTTGTCTCTTATTTTGATGACTAATAAAATTGATAACAGGACTAAAACATAATGGTATAAAAGTGCCATTTCATTCATTTACAATTAGTATCCACAAAGAAGTGCAAAAAACAAAAATCCCTTGGGATCGAGATTAAGGGTGACTGTTTCTGATTTATGAGCTTCACCGTGAGGAAGTGACGCTGCCACATACCGTCGAACCCGGGTGGTAATCTCGCCATCTCTAGCTCTGGATCAAAATTAAATATGCGAATCTAATTTCGGGGTTTAAAGTACTTAATCAATCACCAGGCAGTAGTAGGCAAAACGGACGCCACCGTAGCAGGAGATAACGCGAAGCATACGCGCCACAAAGCGTAGAAATTACTGGGTGACATTTGTAATCACAGAGTCAAATAGGATGGTGTCTACATGATTTATGGATAAAGAGAAGCCATCACCTCCGAATAATATACGATAACTTCCAGTTCGTTAATTCAAGTTAAAGGAAGTGTAGATGTAGAACTTAAACATAACTAGAGAAGACGGAGAAATTTAATTATCAAAATGCGTCCAACATTATTCTGAATTGAGCGCTATAAGTGTGGATCGCAGCCGACGGTAAATTGACCGTAGAGATCTGATAATAAATTTACGGGGAATGTGAAACAAGAACTGCGGAGCACAGTCGCTTGGATAATCCAGCGACATTCATCAGACAACTCTGTAATGGTCTTAATAACGTTCTCTCGCGCTTTGCATACGACCGCAGCTAAGTTCGTATATAGACAGAGATTTTGTACGCTATGAATGGTGAAAGCGGCAATCAATTTACGATGCCAGCTCTGGATGACCAACGTAATTTTAATCTTTGTTTCTAAACACCCTTTGACGCGATTCAACAAAAGTTTGGCAAACACCCCAAGCCTCTTGTTTCATCGCCGTCCAGCTTTAATCAAGTGTGACAAGAGAATTCCTAACGTCCCTATATAATATATGTTAGGAAATCCCTGATTCACTCACCGTTCCGGAAACCCTTCCGTAACGGTGCAGGACTCTTCGATTTACTCCTAATACTATAGCATTTTACAACTGAATGGTTGATTAGAAGCCAAGTGCCGAAGATACGACAATTTTGATGAATCACTGCCGACGGTGATGGATAATGCCCCATCAAAATCCCATCAGCCAACACCAATCTATCGTTTCCATTTAGAATTAGTAGTCGCTATTGATTGTAATACAGATGTCTTTTTTTTATTTCATTTACATACGTGAATGATGACGGGAAGTAGAGACATATTTGTCAAGTTCGCCTCATCTATTGACCAACTGACCGAACACGCCGGGCGTAATGAACCGCGCGGAAAGAAATTCCCACAAATGTGAATACATATCCGAATCATTGAGACAAAATTGTACGCGTACAAAAACATGCCGATGTTTTAGGTCCGATACAAAATAACAACGATTTTAGAAGTCGAGTCTACATTTGTGTTAGGGTTCACGATTAAGCTCGCCCAGGGTCAGTTGCAACCGGCAATCAATCACTTGTAACTGCGTCCACAAGAACTAGCCTGATGGACTACGTAATATGTAATGTTTAAGATCTACACTGGTAGTTTAAAGCATTTCCCCGGAGGCCACTTTGTTTCAGATAAGTGTAGACAAGATATACTGCTCACATCCAATTTCTTTTCGAAGGAAATTTATTTTTTATACAATTTAAAGGTTTTCTAAAATTTACGTAAGGATAGGTACGTTTTAAAGACTACATAATTAAATAACAATTTGATACCCTGAACGATTGTTTGTGAAATAATTCACACTTAAATTTAGAATAACATATGTGACATAGAAAGCATCCTTCAAGAAGAATACGATTCAAATACAATTGACATGACAAAAATTGGAAAACTTAAAATCCACATCAAAACAAACGAATAAAGTTGAATGTTTGCAACTGAAATGAAATTTGTCAAGCGCTACTTACATATTATATACCTACACTTTCTACAATATGAGAAAAGCGGTAAGCATTCTGAATTGAAAGTTCCTACAGAATTTTTGATAGTAATGAAAAAACAATACTTGTCTTTTTAAGCAAAACCAGCCAAAACACTTCCAACAATTACATCCTTAGCTTACACCGAGGTTTTTGGTATCATCAAATAAAAAAAGAACTTTTTTATATTCAGCATTGCCTTAACTTCACAATAGTGGAAGACTGCTTTGAAATATCTAATTATAATCATTATTGTCGCTGGTTCGTCTCGTTACAGATAATCAGCATACATTACAAAAAACACTTTTTTCTCCGATCGACATTAAACGTCAGTTTTAGTGACATTTATCGATCATAGAAGTAACACTTTATTGCCTAGGCAGTAAAAATAATTTTTTTCTTTTTTTTAAATCTTGCTCTGAATGAGTATCCAAATAAAAAAGTTACTCTAGTAAATCTAGGCACTGTATAATAAATTAACTATATTAGGAACATTCTGCATCGGTTAAAAATAAGTTAAAAATAATGTGAATTGTCGCGTTATTAGCGATGATTTTTACCGGTTCAAAATAAGTAAATAGTTACAAAAGAAAGACAAAATTCTGAATTTTATTATAATTTTAACTGTTTTTGTTCTTTGGAATCCGAAAAAGTCTTTCGCTAACATTTGTTTTTGCAGCTATAGAGTATTCAATATAACCTTCGGCTATTGTTGATGATCTCCAACCACCATGTCTTTTTAATGCCCCAGAGTCCACCAACAATGTTACAGAACTTCTGCGAAAACAATGCCTAGTAAATTCTTGTGGGTTTGGTAATTTTAAAAATTTTACAATTTCTTCTGGCATTTTTCCAAATTTATGGATATCAAGCGGTTGTTTATATGCTTTACCATTGTTCCATTTAAAAAAAATTTAGAAAGCCAGCCTGATGGTATACAATCTTCATATTTTCTGTAGAAGTTTAAATATTCCACTACAATAAATGAGCGTATTTTTTTGTCTTCGTGTCAGGAAGAGTTATAAATAATTTTTCCCCATATCTTTAATTTAAGCTTTTTTCCATTCGGTATAGCTCATCACTTCTACATGCTCCAGCTATGCCAAAATTAAAGCAACCTAAAGTAAAAAAATCGTTTATTTAATACTAAATTAAAAATTTGTTATTTCTAAATTCTTACCTTCGTAGATAGGTATATATTATCTGAGCTTCCAAAAAATTCCTGAATTTGTGATTTCTGAAGTACTCGAGATTTTTAGTACGATGTAAGAAACCGAAAAATGATATAATTAATTTTGCCGCATAGATAACACTATCTCACAACATAAAATTACATTTTTCATACTAAGAGCGTCGCACGTACCGCCCCTCTTTAAATTTCCCCCCCTATTAACGGTACCCACTCTTCCCTGTATGATAAGATCCCCTTTAAAAGAGCGAACGCAATGCTAAGAAGTCACTTTTTTGAGATTCCTAGCTCAAATACCCTTCCGAAAGCAATCCGAACCGTAATCCGCAAACCGAACCTTAAATTCTAAACTTGCTACCGCTCTTCTGGCGTCTGCAAAGATTCCAGCGATTAAATTCGTTCGCGATCGAGAAACAGAGCCATTATTTTCACTAACAAAAGACTTCAAAGGCTAATTCAATTTGGTACGGGTTATGGCAAAATATTACTAACCGTTGTGTATATACTTGAAACAAAACCAATGCATTAAACCGCTTTAAACATCATCCCTTACCTGAAACCCCCAAAGTGGGCGATTGCTTCGGTAACTGAGGGTCCGATACTAAACCCGTTCGTGTCCTAACCGAGATTAACACCAACAAACTTTACTGATGAACTGTCTAACGTGTGGCCGATCGCTTGGTAGCACCCTATACATAATCCGCTTTGCTTATAGGCGACGTCAACCACCGAGGAGCATTAACCTGTACGACTTAAATCCGACCCCCCATCTTCGAGTTAAAACGGTTGAAGCCCCTTTTAAAGTAGCTGAGGATTCGGTAACATCTAAAAGAAGGTGCACTCTTACCCGCTGGCCAGAATAATTCAACATAACTATCACCAAAGTCGAAAGTAACATCGGGTGCACCAAAATCGTTCGCACACCAGGCTTCGACACATTAGTAAGACCGTCGTGCTCCCAGCGTAACTCAAAGCAGCACCAACACGCCGAAAGCCGCAAATAAACACCGTCGTACCGTCTCAATTAAGGGCGAACCTTACTGACCGAAGATTAACCTAAAACAGCAATTGTGGTTTTACACCACAAACACCGATAATTACACCACTTACCTGTTTCAGAGACTACACAGACACCCCAAAATAAGGGCTGCTCCGTCCGCAAACGCCGTTACAAAACTCGTTCAACAGTTTCAACACGTTCCAAACCCAAAAATGACAGCGTGGCCGTGTCTCTACTACCGCCACTTTTAACCGAAGAACGGCGCGCAATTTGAATTCTTAAACCTATTGTAAATATTCACATCCCTTGTAAATATAATCGCCCAAACTTAATATACAGATAAAACGAACCCTGGGTTATTTAATCTCGTTGGAAGCTACCTGTGTTGCAATTATAAATTTTGTTTCGTTCCGCCCATTCGAATCCATCTGCAACCGAAGCAGGGGCTGGAAGGGGTAAAACGTTACAACGATAACCACCTGATGCTTTAAGAAGGCTCGCAGTTTTAAATATTTACATATATCAATAGTATTGTTAATATGCAATGTAGTTTTCAATATAGAATATGTAGACCATAAAGTCGAAGATTTCAATTTCTTCGCTAATTCTGCAAAGTATGCCAGTAAAACGTTTTTTGAAAATAATCCGATTTTCTTGTTCATGCGATAATCCATAAATTCTCTATTTTAGAAAATACCTCTAAACACAAAAATCTTTTCTCCAAACAACTTAATCTTAAGATAAACAGATGAAAAATGGCGATTTTCAACTAAACAATTCAGAAAAAGTACTTAACAACCCAGACTTTACTTAGCAACGGCAATGGTAATATGATTTAAGCAGGTACATGGAAACCACTAACCTCTATCTCATTGACAATCAATTGATAAAGAAAATTGAAGCAAATCGAAGGTAAATAGTGATGTCTTACTTTTCGGTATATATTATTATATATACAATTTAAGGTCTAATCGACAATAATAATTAGAAATTACGATTTAATTAATTTTCTATAACATACAATGTAAAAAAAATATACGTATTTCAAATTTTGAGTTTGATCCGTTATAAAAAAGTTTTCATTTTAATTTGATTTTTTAATCACACTGTACAAACAATCGGAGAGGCTTCGCCTCGGCAATGAAATGTTAGCCGCGGCAGTAAATTTGTTACTTCTCTGTCTAATTAAACAAATAACTATTGTTCACTTACTATTTTTTTTAATTCACTTGTTACTTAAAATCTTAACTACGAAAGAATACGAGAAATCATTTAACTAAGCATATTTGGTCTTGCACTCTAAACTTGAATACCCCTCGCAAACAACTTTCCACAATCTTTTTATACATTAATTATGAAAAATGAATTTTGTTTTTCTGAATTTTCCTTTTTTATGTGCGTCTTTAACCCAGTGACAACAATGATGATACTAAAAGCGACCTCCAATGTAAACAGAAACCTGTATTTTCAAAATGTGTAATCTAGAGTTATCAGTTACGTTACGAACCAACAGTGTTAAAGAGGATTTAAAAATATAAATCAATCATTAACTGCTACAACTGCTGTTTGCGCATAAATTTCTGAGGTAGTGTGCCGTCAGTAATTGTTCGCGTCCCGCGCCTTTTTAATCGAAGAGCATAACCTTGCTTTTTGCTTACAACATTTTCTCTGGTAAAACCCGTGAACAAGAAGATTTCTTGCCCTTGCAAGTGGTGTGCACAATGGAAGAAGAAAGTACTTGTACATCCATTGAACCTGAAAGTAATATTTTATATTGGGTACAGTAATACGAAACCGAATATCACAGGGCAGAAACCTGTAAGTAGAAAATGGAAAAGTAGCAAAATTTATTACCCTTTGAATCATCCATTACTTTTAGAAGTTGAATATGCGTCGCAAATCCTTGAGAGACCTTCTGCAAACATTGTGGCTTTAAAAGAAAGTTTTGAAGACTAGAAAGTCTTATGATGCTCTTGGTTTTGCTCAAAAGATTAATTATCGTAATCATGGCTATGGACAGAATCATCAACCAAATGTTCTATTCAAGTCTACAAAGAAGGAGAACAACATCAATAAAAAAGATGTATGCAGAGGGTTACAAGATTAGTAGTAAGCAGTGTTGCACAAAACATCGTAATAGTTGCACTGAAAATCATCGGAAACCATGAACATTTTGTGAGATTGTCAATCGTGCAATTTTAAAATATCGGCACTTTCACAGTCTTAAAAAATATTAATGTAGTAGCTGTCCCGGCGCGCTTCGCTACGCCAAATAAAAGAATTGTTAGCAGTTATCTGTTATCCTCCCGAAGAGAAGCGAAAAAGCATCACTGATTTTCAAAAAATCATATCTCCGAAAGTATGCGTCCGATCGCAAATTTTTTTTTGTTGGGTACCTTTGCTCTATACATTTCGACCTCCTCAGAAACATGCACACCCACTGTGCGACAAAAAAATGGCTAAAAGTGGTAAATTTCGCGGTTTTTTGGGGAAACCGCGAGGGCAATCGCTAAAATCAAACATTTGTGAACTATTCTGGATGGACCTAAAGAAGTGTGTAAAATTTCATTCCAATCGGATTAACGGTTAGGAGGAGTTCCAAGACAAACAAACACACACATATTCATTTTTATACCGGGTGATTCAACTAACCCGTTCATTACAAGTTTATGGACTTTCCGTTGAAATATTTGTTTAAAAATTTGGAATAGGGATTTCTCGAAAAGTTCTATTTAATTAAAATATTTCAGCTCTTCTAACACTTCCGGTTACATCGGAAGTGGCTACCAACTTTCTTATTTTAAATGAAATGATAAATTTTTTTTTGTATATTTGGATTCTAAATGTGTCTTGAAACTTACCTTCGCGTACCATCCGAGGATTTTGTTCTGCCCAATAATGCCAATTTTTCTATTAATGATTCCTTCTCTACTAAATTTTGACACATCGGTCCAAATACTATCTTCAAAAAATTTGGGTCTTCCTTCGTTTGCATTTCACAAAATGCTACACGACGTATTTCGTCACCTGGGCGGAAAGCTTGTAGTTTTATAATAGAAAAAGCATGCATTTTACGTTGTGCCAAAATTGTCTGTATCGACGAGTAGGACAGCCCCTAATCTTCAGACGCAGCTCTGATCGATGCATGTGGATTTGCATTAAAATATGCCAATACATTTATTTCGTTGTCTTCATCACCGGTGACTACCTTGGGGCGTGTTCTAGTACATTGAATTCCAAATTGTTTAAAATTTGCTTCTATTCTCTTAAACGTAGTTTTATTTAGAGGTCGCAAGTGTGGATATCTCTCGTTAAACAAACGGCAAGTTCTTTCAATAATTTTGTAACATTCTCCATGAATAAAAAATAAATTTAGTATGTCTTCATTCGAATATTCTTGGTGGATTTCCATATCGTGTATAATGTGTCACGTCGACGTTTACAAGTTTGATAAATAAGGCACATTGTTTTAATTTCCACAGGCCACTAGTCAGAAATTATTTAATAAAATAGAGGAATATTGTGTGTCGAATGTAAATACATCCATAGCAGGAAAATGGTAACAGATAGGTATGGGGAAATAAAAGACCACTTAATTCTCCATCACATAGAGCAACAAGATACAGGGTGTTCTATTTAAAAAAATTGACTTTTGGGCAGTTGAAGTTAGTCAGATTTAGCCAAACATTTTAAACACCCTGTAAAAATGAGATGTCAAATTACACATCATTGAAAAACTTAACAGTCCTACTAAGTAAAGCCCAAATTTTGTTACTATAACTTTCTTTTTAAATCATTGACAAGCGTTTGAAAACAATACTGCAAAACCAATTTTTCTGAAAAAATGAGAATATCTCGAAAACTTGATTGATTTTTCATATCGGTTGTGCTACATGAAAGTAACTCAGATTTTAGCGTAGAATCCAAATATACAAAAAAAATATATTATTTCCATTAAAATAAGAAAGTTGGTAGCCACTTCCGGTGTAACCGGAAGGGCTAGAAAAGTTGAAATATTTTAATTAAATAGAACTTTTCGAGCAATCCCCTATTCCAAATTTTTAAACAAATATTTCAACGAGAAGTCCACAAACTTCTAATGAACGGGTTAGCTGAATCACCCTGTATATTAGATTATATTTTTAGAACAAAAATTAAAAAATTAACCTCTAACGTTAACCAATCTGATACTAGATTCAGAAATAATAGCGGATGTTCTTGAAATCCAGAGATTAAAAGAATTTACTGAAACCGTTTCTGACCTAAGAACTGTAAGGACTGTAAATGAAATTTTTGTTCTATCTTCCAATTATGTTAGATTAACATTCTATCTGATATCAGACTTCTAGGAATAGAAATGTTGAAACCCAAAGAAATTACTGAAATCCGTTTCTGATGTAAGAAAATATGGCGTAAACTGGATTACTTAGAAAAACAGAGTACTTTCGCTTAAGAAGTACCTATTCCTCTCTCATCTGCTTTATGATACGCAACAATATGTAGCATAAAAAACTCAAACTTAAATGTCAATCTATATGAACCTCGTCAAGGGTCTGACAAATCTTATTTTAGTTATTTATCAATTACTTTATTATTCGGTGATGAAACAAGCATCTGGTGTAAGTACCAAACGAATAACATTTTTGTGGTATTTACAGCTCATTTAAACTATCCGATATACGCTTGGCTAAATAAATACCTGTCGATCACTATTCACTCTTGAAACAGTAAGTTTCATTCATAAACATAATTATGACTAAGAACTATTTGGTTGTTGATGTTTGTTTACTATTGTACAATCTGTTGCGATTTACAGCAAACGGTTCGAGATTGTTATTTTGTCAACACCTAGTTGCCTATAATAGTCGAAGAATCGACGTAACCGCTTAAACACCTAACGACAAAGTTGTTTTAATGCAAATTAATTTTCAAACTTCTTACAGTAGCACGAGTCAACACTAGATGTCGCAACACTTATTTGTTATACAGTGACCGGCAAAGAGTTTGCATGAAATTGGAAAAATTTTTGTAATTGAGATATCTGAAAATTTCTTTTGGCAAACGAATTTAACAAATCGAATGACAAAAAAAAAGCACTTTGTCATGTGACCACTGTCATGGCGGCAAATTAAAAAATATCCCTATAATGTGTAAAAAGTGAAGTTAGATGACAAGATATTGAAAAATGCCTAAGAAAAAAGTTGTTCAGAATTAGATTATACGTCTATGTGCAAATTTTCAGAAGAAAATAACGACTTTTCAAAAATATTAGTTTTCCGGCATTTTTTCCGGAAATATTGAGAAAAAAATTTTTGCGTTTGATTTGCATAAAACACAATAAAACCAACAAATAAACTTTACAATCCAGTAATTTTTGTTTATTAGTCTACCAATGGACGGTAAAGAACATAAAACATTGTTTTTTTAGGACGGACTTTGTTGCAATGGCCTACAGAAAACAAAAGGTTGAAATTACAAATTTAGAATTATTTTAAAATAGTCCTAAAATGATCAATTCTTCCATTCTAAACCCAATTTAAACAATTTTTTACAATATTGCCTGCATAATAAGCTCATACAAAAAATTTCCGGAAAAAATACCGGAAAACTGATATTTTTGAAAATGGGTTATTTTTTTGAAAATTTGCACGTAGACGTATAATCTAATTTTAAACAACTTTTCTCTTAGGCATTTTTCAATATCTTGTCATCTAACCTCACTTTTACATATTTTTAAATTTGCCGCTATGACAGTTGTCACATGACATTTGTCAAAGTGGTTTTTTGTCATTTAATATGCTAAATTCATTTGCCAAAAGAAATTTTCGGATATCTCAATTACAAAAATTTTTCCCATTTGATGCAATCTCTTTGCCGGTCACTGTATACAAAATTTCACCAAACATCGTTAGAACGATTAAATCTCAATATAGATTTGAAGTGAAAATGTAGTACAAATCAATGGAGTAACTTGTATATATCTGAAATATAATATTTTTAGCAACGAAAATTGCTAGTAAATGATTTCGCTATAACTCTTAATTTTTTTGTTCACCTGGAAACAATTACAACTTCGTTCTTTTATAAGCGATATTATAAGCTATATATCTTGGTATTGTTACATCCAATATGAAATATACTTTTTATGTAACCATATTTTAAATTGAGGCTACAGAGTTTACTGAAGATCGTGAAATGAATAAATAATAATTAATCATTTTTGCAATGAGATGTGGTTTCAGAACGTCTCGTGCAACCAGAATATTCATTTATGTGGTGTTTCGTCCACGTACCGATTTCCCGTCAAAATTGTTTCTATTGAAAAAGAAAAGGTTTGGTGATCAAAGCGAAATTATCAAAATCTATCTTGTGACCAGTATTACTAAGTAGCTGAGCATCATTTCAACACTGATCACAAAGATAGATTTTGAGAACTTCCGCTTTGATTGCCAAGCTTCTGTTTTCTTCAATAGGAAAATTAGAGAGAGTATAGAAAACATCAGCTATTCTAAGAACAATAGTCTATAGTTGTTGTGTTAATTGATGACGTAATGTATTGTCGTTCTTAGTCGACTCAATTCTACATATTTCTCTAACGTTTTCTAGTTTCAGTAATTCTGTTTCATATTTTATAGTGTCTATCACTTTATTTGTAGTGGCTGGTTCGGGATGACTAAGTTTTGGTGTATTTTCATTGCGATTTTCACCTTTTATTTACTAAACAATTATTTTCACCTTTTAATATTGAGGATCTTTCATGCGGCTTTTGTCTGATTATGATGTAAATCATAATTGATCGCAACTGTCTTATTTCTTGATTCCAGATGTATCCATGTACCTATATTTACGTTTAAAGAAACTTTAAAAAGTATTTTTGATTTATTATGTTCACATAGTTGTATAAGTTTTCATCCATTATCACTAATTGTTTCTCGAACAACGTTTCTATTGCCCATCAGTATAACTTATCGTTGCTTTCCTATTGGGGTGATTGTATCTCTAAGTATTGTTTAATCGTTGTCCTTCTCCGCCTGGTCTGCGTTATATCGCTTGGTTAGTGATAATTGATCTATTTTCTCTGTTGTTTAAATTAACTCTGGTTATATTTTCGTTTGTTGTTTCCCAGTTTGCTGTTGGAAATTTATAAAAAATCCAAGGTCGAACAAAACTCAAGGGGTATTCCTACCACTCATCAACAAACACGCAAAAGGTAACACAATAATACAAAATACAATCCCCACTCACATAGTAAATTGAAGGACAACTAATGAGACTAACAGCAGGAATAACACATACTGCAATTCAAAGCATTGAGGAAACAGGAGAAGCATCTGACCCAAAAAGAGATACAACACAACTCATTGAAAAAACGTTACACACAAAACCTGAGACAATATCTTTTTTATGGTAGATATTAGAAAAAACACAGTTAATAGTACAATAATGCAGGCGATAAAACAAGTATACAAAAACTCAACAGCGAGAGTAAAATTCGGGAAAATGTTAGCAAGACCCTTTGCAGTTACGAAGAGACCCAAACGAGAATGGACATAATCACTAACACTTTTTTAATATACAGGGTTTTTCACTTAAAACTCAGCACGCCAATAACTCCAAAACAAAAAGAAGTATTTAACTTCTGTAAAAAGTGATCAATATATGGGGTCAAGTAGATATTATTCAAAGTTTAAAAAATTCGACGCCTGCAAAAGAGCTGGGCGTTGCAACACGTCGAAATATTAATCGATTGCAGGGACTTTTTTGTAGTTTAATCAAACTTATATATATATATATATATATATATATATATATATATATATATATATATATATGTATATATATATTAGCAAATTTGCCGACAGGTATGTACAGCAGTTACATAGTCGATTCTTCAACAATTATAGCCAACCTAACAGTTGGCAAGTATAAAAATTTCGAATCGCCTGCAGTTAAGTGCAAGAGGTTGTACAATAGCAAACAAACACTGAGAATCACCCGACAGCTGTTTCGTCCTTTTGGGACTCATCGGGAGTGAGAGAACTCGAGTGTAAGTTCACTATTGTACAAACGCGCGCTGTCACTATATGCCCTACTGGAGGGATCACAATATTTAAACGATAAGGTTTTCGACATCTAGTGTCGACTCGTGAAAGGTATTATATTATATGATTATATTTTTTAAAAAACCTTTTATTACAAACCAATTTATGTTTTTCTAAATTTCCATGTAAACCAAATGTCATATTTAACGTTTGTAGAAAAATATTTTTTAATTCTGACGATGACTCACAATAATTTTTGAGTTGAAACAAGTAAAATAATAAATAAAGAACTAATATTGGATTGCTTAAAGCGTAAATAATTTATATATATAAATAACCAATATTATAATAATGGATCCTATATTCATACATAAAATCCAAACTTATTTACTTTACTCGTTTCTGAGTTTATAAGAAACCCTTTTTTATTGACAAAAAATGGGATTAACGATTTTTTTACTAGTATACCATTAATATTAGTTACTATAGCAACCATTGTCATCGCAATTTTTCGAGTGCAATTAAAAACGATAAATGTCAGTGCTGTGTCAAAGATATTGTCACATTTTGTCACAAGAAATATCAAACTTGTTCGGTTGAAAGAAGACTAACACTAATTATGTGAACATGGTGCAATTTAGCAATGAGGAAAAAGTAGACATGTTACTGATGTTTGGAGAATGCAGGTCCAATTGTAGAGAAGCAAAAGAATTTACGCACTGCGTTATCCAGAAAGAAGAGTCCCCGATGCAAAAACCTTTCAAGTTTATGTAGAAATTTAAGGGAATATGGCAGCTTCGTAAAACCTAAGAGATATAGAGAAAAATGGCTACAAATGATGAAAATACCGCTGCTGTAATTCAGCAATTTCATAATAACCCTAAGATATCCCTAGCAGGAATAAAAGAAAATACCGGTGTTACCATAAGTTCATCGTGGAGAATTCTACATAGAAACTCTTTTCGCCCGTACAAAACTAAACTAGTTCATAAATTAGAACCAGGTGATTACGCTAGAAGAATGGATTTCTTAGCAACATTGTCCGATTTGTATAGCCAAGATGCAAATTTTCTATTCAAAATCTTATGGAGCGACGAAAGTCGATTCCATAATAATGGAATCGTTAACACACACAATTCTCGTTTTGGTCTGAAAAACCTCGTTGGATTACAGAAAGAGGCAATCAGCGAATTTTTGGCATCAATGTTTGGTGCGGCATATTAAATGGATTCCTTACTGGACCTCACTTTTACGAAGGCACTTTAAATGCAGATCGCTATTTAAGATTTCTTTAAACTACACTTCCGGAACTATTAGAAGATGTGCCCGTTGAGACTAGAATAAACATGTGGCTACAACAGGATGGAGCGCCTGCACATAATGCCCAAATTGTAACGAGGTATTTGAACAGAGAATACCCCAATAGATGGTTTGGTACTAATGAACCCTTTGGGGTTACCTAAAAGATGTTGTTTATGAAGAACCTATCGAAGATATGGCTGATCTGATTAACAAAATTAGTGCAGCGTGTGCCGCTATTACAAGAAGGACGCTCCTACAAGTTACCCAAGCTCATCTGTTAAAAGTTTTTGATAGTTGCGTTCGAGCAGATGGACAAAATTTTGAACAAAATTTTTAATTTGTTTTATTATGTATTAATTTCCATAATAATTTTGGTTATTAGATTGCAGGTATTTTGCTTTAGTTTTTTATTTATTTATTCATATTATCACAACTAAATGCCTAAATTTGTCAAAATAAATACTCGTATAAAATAAGTTTACTAAAATAATAATTATAAAATCATACTAGTTGTACTTTAAAAATTAACATTATAAAATACAATAATACAAAAGCCAGTTACATGACAACATCTATCGTTTTTAATTGCACTCGAAAAAATTGCGATAACAATGGTTGCTATAGTAACTAATATTCATGGCATACTAGTAAAAAAATCGTTAATCGCATTTTTGTCAATAAAAAAGGTTTTCTTATAAACCCGGTATAACTCAGAAACGAGTAAAGTAAATAAGTTTGATTAAACTACAAAAAAGTTTTTAAATAACATGTACTTTTGTATGCGAATATTTTCAAAATCTCTGCAATCGATTAATTTTTCGACGCGTCGCGACGCACAGCTCTTTGCAAACGTCAAATTTTTAAACTTTGAAAAATATCTACTTGAGCCCATATATTGTCCACTTTTTACAGAAGTTAAATACTTCTTTTTTGTTTTGGAGTTATTGGCATGCGGAGTTTTAAGTGAAAAACCTTGTATATCTGGACCTGGAATATATAAACAGAAAAATTTAGAGGAATATCACAACTGGAGACTACAAATGAATTATAATATGACCCATTACGTCTGTGAAGAATATACTTACCTCGTGAGTTAAAATAACTAATACGGGAAGAATAGTCAAAGAAGTCAAAAGTTTGAATTAAATACTATGCAATAGAAGAATTTCTAAAGAAGGAAATAAGTAAATATATCTTACAATATTCAAAAGTATACAGTATGTCTACGGATGGGGTTGCCAAGAGAAAAAAACTTTTTTATTTTTAATTGTTCGAGAAAAATGTATTCTTCATATTATATATATAATTAGATCTCGTTTTCATGGCAACCGATAACAAGATTTTTGACTTTTATTAATTAAATGACAATGTTGTCAAAAGAACAACAAATTTACCTTATTCAGTGTTACGGCATAGATCACGAAATTCGTCAAGTTATTGAGGAATTTAACCAAAAATGTGGTGCACAAAAATTGATCAAGAAATTTTTAACCACAGGTTCTAATTAGACGCAAAAAAAACTAAGAAATGAAGATGACGCAGCGGCCCTTATTGTGATGGATTCGGTTCGGAATAACACAAAATTATCTTTACGACGAAGATAGCTTAAATTAGGGATGAGTAAAACCCATATCCATAGAACATTAAAGCAGTTAAAATTTCATCCCTTCAAACCGATTTTCAATCATGTTTTAGAGCCAGGAGATAGTCCAAGACAATTGGATTTCTGCTTGTGGATGGGCACTCAAATAATGGATAATCAATACTTTTATCAAAATATTGTATTTTCTGATAAAGCCACATTCTCCACCAATGGTACTGTTGCATCGCAACACGTAAGGTACTGGAGCCGTCACAATCCTTATTTCTGAATCGCTTGTAATAGGCAATATTTAGCGAAAGTAAACGTATGGTGTGCAATTTCTTACCATTTTTTTTTAAATTCGGTTAACCAGCACACCTATTTAAATATGCTGCAAAATTTTCTAAGTGAACGGTTGGATGATTTACCTATTAACTATCGCGCGAGATGTTATTTTCAACAAGATGGTTGTCTTGCCCATTATGCGCGAATGGTGGTAGAATGGCTGACTGAAATTGGGGAGAATTGAATCGGTCGAAATGGTTCTGTTTTATGGCCACCGAGGAGCCCTGATTTGACTATGGCAGAATTTTATCTTTGGGACCGCTTGAAACAAATAGTTTATGCAAACCATCTTCCTCCGGATGCAGAAAATTTAAAGGAGAGAATTAGACATGCGGCGGCGTTTTTATCACTCGACGAAATTCGAAGAAGTTGTGATGAACTGCGTCGAAGACTTGAACTCTGCGTTCATAAAAGGGATGCATGTATCAAATGAAATTGTTTTTGATTCAATTATCATTATTATTTCTTATTATTAGGTTAAATTGTTATTGTTATTGTTATTGTTATTATTAAGAATTGTTTAAATGTTTTTGAATTTCTTGAACAGATTTTGTGCAAAATATTTTGAGATGTAAAGAATACAGAAACTTTTGGTTCTTCTTAATAACTATAAAATCTAAATAAGTCAAGATCTGCCATAGTCAAATCAGGGCTCCTCGGTTGCCATAAAACAGGACTATTTCGACCGATTCAATTTTCCTCAAATTCCTGAGTCAGCTATTCTACAAGTATTCGCGCATAATGGGCAGGACAACCATCTTGTTGGAAATAACATCTCGCGCGATAGTTAATTGGTAAATCGTTCAATCTTTTATTTAAAATGTCACTTCATAAGAAAATACAATATTTCGATAAAAGTATTGATTATCCATTATTTGAATTACTTAAATTCGTTGTTCTTTCGACAGCATTGTCATTTAATAAATAAAAGTCAAAAATCTTCTTACCGGTTGCCATGAAAACGAGATCTAATTTTTCGGACTTTGAAAAAAAAATTCAACTAAATGAACCTATTTTTCCATTTTTCTCTAGAATGGAAAGAAAATTAGAACAAAAAACAAGCAAAAACTTTTATGAAGGATAAATTTTTCTCGAAAAATAAAAATAAACAAGTTTTTCCTCTTGGCAACCCCCTTGGCAACCCTATCCGGGGATATACTATAGATGTGAAAAGTAGCAAATAAATCAAAACCAAGCCAACCAGCTGACGAACAATAAAAATGGAATTCTAGAGAAGATTAACAGTCATCTCACCACGGATAGGGTACGAAACAAAAAAGTGTGATAATAATACTAAAGAAAACCTAGGGACCACAGAAATAAAGGAAGACTGAAAGTAACATGGATAAGAGTTCAAATAAATGGAACTACAACAGAAGAATGAATAGAACTAGGTGTAGAAGAACGCTATAAAATAAATATATCAATATAAAGAAACTTTCTCAACTGGAAGTGGCTCTATGTGGTGAGATAAAAAAACTCAAATCTTCTCAAAAGCGCAACTACACCACGAACACAAGAGAAAACTCTAAAATAGTTTTTAAGTACAAAAACATAGATACTGAAAACGAAGAAATTTGTAAAAAAGAAAAGATTATATGACAGAAAGACAAACACAAACAAAAAGAAAAAGACAGAAAGACAAGAGGTAGAAAAAATGCACAGAAGAAAATAAGGAAAAACTAAAAATGGAAAGGGAAACAGGATGGAACAAGTAACTATTTCATAAAGATTTGGTTTTGTGTAAAAAATTATATATAAAAAAAATAATTTTATGGAATTATTATTAAAGAGTTACAAATTATGAAAAGAAAGAAGAACTGCGTGAAATATCAATTCCAGGAATCTGATTGGCAGTTCAACTGTGTATACAGCAAGTTTTGGACGACAACATAGCAACCATTGCCGTTTACACTATTTTAGGGTATGTACCAATAAATACTTAAAGTAAAGTACTAATCCTTTTTTGTGGTCGTCGTTTTAAAAATAGATTTTACACTTTTCGGAAATCTTGCGTTTTCAAAATTTTCTTAGATATATTTTTTTTTTTTTGCTTTAAGCAAAAATAATTTTTGTAGACAGTGTATCTTAAAGATTGCTTGTATGATTTTCATCAAACTTGGTAATTATTGTTTTTTAATAACTTCGAAAATTTGTTTGACCATACTAGGTGGAGCCAAGTAGCACTTCAGATACAGTTTCTTTAGAATATTTCTAAAGCTATTTTTTTTCTCATTAAATTGTTTAACAATCTTGTGTGAGTCAACTTCTATTTTTTCGTTGATACACGATTTAGAATAACCAATTTAAATTTAAATATGCCAATTTCCTTTTCAAAATTTCGAATAATCCACTCTTCATTGTGGGACGGTTATTTTGTTATGTTTTTTTTTTTACAAATTTGACTTACTTTGTATTATTGATATTAATAATACAAGGTCAATACTTAGAATTCGAATGCAATGACCACAGGGCACCAAATACTGCCAGTGAAGACGGTCTAGGTTCCAAAACAGTAGAAGAAAGTGAGTGCTACCTGTTTAATTCTTAATACAATTTCTGTCACTACATGTATTATGTATTAGAAAAACAGGAAAAAATAAGAATAAATAATAATAATAATAATAATATTAAAAGAAAGTTCAAAACCAAAATCAGATAAATCAGGAAACAACGATATAATTGACAATAAATGACCTTAGTAATTGTTACCCATAAAGACAAACAATAAATAAGTTCATAAGCTAGTTAAATGTAAGTCTATCCACATGTTAATAAATCAGTCCCCACAAATTAAAAATTATTTTTTGTAAAGGTGATTGAAAACAGTTAAATTTCAAAATAACACGTAAAGGAATTTACATACTTATACAAATTTCTTATACCCAGGTGTCTTTTCTTTCTAAATTATTGCAACATCAATACAGCACAGTTGAATATGTTGAACACAAAAAAAATTTAAGTTAAACTACCAAAACCAGAGTTGTAAACTTATTTGAATCACTATTTCAAACTCGTAATTTGGGTTTCCAGAAAACATCTTCCTAAACGAAGAAATAATTTTGTCCGCAGAGCAAATCCAACAATTTCATATAATTTGGAAGTAATCTTGGAAACAGTGTAGGTACTAGAAATAAAACGAAACTTTAGCCCAAAAGAGTTCTTTTAACTGAAACAAATGCTGCATCTCAAACACAAAATCAATTTCCCCAAAAAGGACAATTAACCACACAAGTGAGGCGTTGACTGGGAAAACATCCGCGCATTCCAAATTATAACACAATGAAGCAATCAAATTGCTTTTTTAGACCACACAAGAAGTTCTTTTTGATAACTTAACAACAAAAAAGAAATTACGATTTATCAATTAAAACAATTGATACCTGGAAACGATTACGTCTAATCATAAAATAATTTGAAAAAAAGAACCGAATGTAACAAAAAAATTTGATTAAAACAAAACTATATCTCAATTCAATCATACGAAAACTTGAAAATAAATTCCAAAAAAAGAAAATTTTAACTTTGTAAGATTCTTCTAATCTGAAAAATAAAAACGTTACAATTTTTTAATGTGGGATCCTACTTTGAATTTTTCATGCCTTACGAGAGCATCAGTTCTCTTTTAGTGTAATTGCAGTACATCGAAAAATAGTCAATGCTAAACCTCCCAAGTAGTTAATTTCTATTATTTTTTTAAATGATATAATTAACAGATTCTGGTTATCTTTGATGCAATTTTGCAATTAAAAATGAGTATCTCCTTTGTTTGTATTTCGACTGAAAGAAATTATTGAGTATGTGCTAAGAATTGTTTAAAATATTTTGTGATAACGAAATCTTATTATCAACAATTATTCGTCATCGCTGATAGTTACTCTTATAAATTAAACGAGTCAGTTCATTAAAGTAACCATTCCTACCTTGTTCTCCAGAAAATTTTAAGATGAAGATTGTCTCGATGGTTATTTATTTTGCTTTTTTTATTAACGTTTACCAGAGTATAATGACTTTCGTAACAGGTAATACGTTTAGATTATTTAAAAAAAAAAGTTAATCATTTTTTTAGATATTCAAAACACTAGTGAATTTCAAGAAGGCGGTTACGTTACCGAAGACGGACCACAAAGTAGTAGAAATGCAATCTACGGAAAAACACACCAAATTTTGATAATAATTTTGTGCGTTACGGTGTTTATTATAATAACGTATTATGTGTGGAAGCTTATTAAAAAAATGACGGATTTTGGCTGAACTGGAATCAGTGATGTGCATGTAGACTATTAAACTATTATATGAGATTATGTAACCTATAGTGAATAATAATGAAAAAATAATAGTTGTATATAAAAAAATTAAAAACCTTCATACTTTATAGTGTTTGTCAGAATTAATACAACATAAACTTAATTAAAATCTGCTTTAAAGTTATATGACTTTATCGACTGCAAAACATCTACAGGGTGAGTTTTTTTCCATGTTTAGCACAGGGATCTCGGAAACTAATAAAGATAGAAAAACAGTTAAATAGGGGAAAGAATTGTATTTTTACGGGATCACTAAAATGTGCCATTCGTTCGTTCAAAAAAAATACACGGCTAACTAGATATCTCGAAAAATAAGTTTTCTGGTAAATTCGATTGGTGGATGTTGCTTTGTAATTATTGACTTTACAAAAAAATTATAGAGGGAAAAGGTTTAGATATTTTTGTGATAAATAATTTCTAATGAAGAAAAACGTGATATGATAGAGTGTTATATTTTTGTGTCATAAAAATACTTCGATACTTCGAGCTCTATTTTAATCGTCACCGTCGGCAGCCTTCTCTACCTACCTATCAAAGACTTTATGATAATTTGGGCAATATGGATCTTTCTGTAGTTAAAAAAATATTACAATAGTCCAGTCAAAAGAGAAAAGTGAGTGAAACTCGTGTATACTGGTGATTTTTTTTTTACGTAAATTAAGTTTAAGCCGTCAGGAATAACATATCAAAAAATTGACATCGACTGTATGGGAACATTTCGCAATGTGTTAATTAAGGTCAAAATCTTCAGTGTTTGGCTTCTATCTTTTTAAGGTTAGGTCGGATAAAAAAATGTTAAAAGGGAAAGTTGTTCGTTAGATTCTCAGCTATTTTATCCACCTATCCAAAAAAATTTTTAAAAATTTTGTAACGTAAAATACATAAAAACCGTAAAAATCGTAAAAATTAAAATGCGTATAACTGAATAATGAAAAGTCGTAGAGCGATGATATTGGGTGAAAGTATAGTTCTCGTGGGTACAATAAGTGTGCGATAGTTTCGTTTATAAAGAATTGGAAAGTTTCAAACGGTCGTAGAATTTTTTAAAGAAAAAATCGTTAATTAACAAATGAAAAGCTTTTAAAATTTAAAAAAATGGAAAATACTCGTCTTTTAAAGTAATTTTCAGTCCCAAAAAGTGCGCATCGAAAAAGTTTTAAAAAGTCCATTAATTTCATTTGTTAATTTACGTTAACGTATTGTTAAAAAATCCTACGGCCGTTCTATGAGGTTTAAAATCTGTAAGTTTCACAACTTACTTTTTATCACCACAAAAGCGTAAACAAATGGGGAACCCACCATTTCATTATTCAACTTGACGCGTATCTTAGTAATTGTATCTATTGCACAGTATTCAAGAAGTTTGGAAAAAAATCAAAATTAACTATATAAAACTATATAAAAATAAATATAACATATGGCATATCATTAGAATCGTTGAAAATGCACCTTTATTATAAAGTCTTAGCCGACTATGGTTTCTATTAGAAAAATAGAAGTATGTGTCAAAACTCAAAAAGTATACGTTAAATAAAAATTTTGACTTGACTAAGTATTTACCACAAAAATATCTAAAACTTTTCCTTCTATAAATTTTTGTAAAGATAATAATAACAAAACAACAAGCTCCAAACAAATTTACCAAAAATCTTATTTTTCGAAATATCTAGTTAACCGTGTATTTTGTTGAAAGAACAAACGGCACATTTTAGTGATCTCGTAAAAATACAATCCTTTCCCCATTTAACTGTTTCTCTGCCTTTATTAGTTTCCGAGATCCATGTGCTAAACATCGAAAAAAACTCACCCTGTATATTTCAGTAATCGATCGATTCACAAATTTCATGTTCCATGGAAATCAAAGCTAAATTGAAAAGTACTTTTTGTGCTGTAGTCGATCACTTTATGATTTTCAATTTTGAAAATATCTCTCACCTGAGACATCAGTCATGAAGCAACGTTTAAAAAAGAAAATGTAAAATCTTATAGCGCATCCGATTATCCTCAAAAAGAGGCTTCAACTTTGTAATTTCAACTGCAACTATTTTTTTCCAAAGCCAAATTAAGCGTTCACTCATCTTTACAAATTTATTGTAATATTTCTAACAAAGTTATATAAACTTTCATTGAATTTAGCATTATTTTTGCTATTCTTGAATAATTTATTGTTAGATGATGAGAAGGTGTGATTTTTCTAACAAATCTTTGCAATTACGATTTTTCATAAAAGTTGTTATTTCCGTAACCGTGACAAAACATAACCAGACCAACAATGTAGTAAATTGGCGTTAGAAAAAAATATAGTTCATTAAAAATAACAAAGTTAAGGTCTATTTTCTGCATAACTGGAAGTGTTAAATAGTTTTAAATATTTTAGAAAGACAGAGCTTGAAAATCCAGACCTTGATCATTCTTCTGTAACGTATTCCAAGAATTTCTCTACTTGCTTGCTTCTGAAAGTTAAAAAACTGTTCCGCACTATTTAGGCCATTTTTAACATCGCCACTCTTTTGATTATCACTTTGCAATGTCACAAAATCATTTAAAATACAACATAAACGGGCAAATATTTCAAACTGCTCAAATCTTTCTTTATTGACTTCACTTTAAATTTTTCCTTAAATTCTGTTATTGAATTATCGTCGGATTAATAGGAAAATTGACATTATTTTCGTTGGCGCATAGCTGATTCAACATACATTTTAGCAACTACCTCACATGCTTGTTGGATAAATAGATCAAAACTTGCATCAAACCTACAGATACTGAAAAAATATTAAATTTAAGAATTTTGGCTGATTCAGTGATGTTAACGTCACTGTTTTATAAAATTTTGCTTACAAATCAATTTTCGTAAGTAATTTGGGCGTTCCTGAGAATTGAATTCCAGATCTGGTTGAGCTCAAAGGTTTCCTCCTTTCTGTTGAAGTTTTCTAGATATTTATGGATCTCGATGGCCTGTTAAATCTTCTTAGTTAGTTTGAAGATAATTTTGGTGTAGTGCCTCTTGGGAATTCTTCTTGTGCGGTCTGTGATTTTGAATATGTATGGTAGATATGCGCGAATCGACTTTCATATTTCGGTGCTCTTAATTTTTGATATCCTTCCTACTGTACCTGTTTCAAAACCCCAAAGATTTCATGGTTCACAAGTCCTTGGAGCTTGTTCCCTCAGGGTCTTGATTATTTCTACTTTTAGCCTGGGTGGTGGTTTGATAAGACAGGTTGTATCTGTCCGTGTGTGTAGGTTTTCTGTACACTGTATGACCTCTTTTTTTCACCAACACATCTAAAAAAGGTCAGTTATTGTTTATCTTTTTTTCAATAGTGAACTGAACTGGACCAGCCAACAACCCAGTATCTAATTTACTATGGAGACCTGTCCTTCTTAGATTTGCTCAAATAGAAACTGCAATCTTAGAGGGCGTGTTGCTTGAATTCTATTCTCTCACTGGGTATTAAGAACATTCAATCAATACGGCAATGAAAAGAAATTATAAATTTATCAAAAAAATTTATTATTATGTGAGTAATTTTTGCCGCATCATTTATTACTAAATCTAAAGGGTGGACTGAGTACGGAACTTACAAAGCTCGAGGATTGAGAGATACTGGTAACCAAATTGAATAAACCTTCAGCTGTCATAATCGGAAAAAACCTAGAAAATAACTCTTCAACTGCGTAAGTATTGTAAGGTAAGCAATGCAACCCAGGTACTCGTAAAAGCAAGATTTCGTTAGTCTCCTACTAAACCCTATCGAAAAGTGGGAAAAACTTACTTCAGACACCTACGTTAAATCCAGAATAAAGTTTCTAACAATCGCTTGTGTGTAGTGATAAATGTACAGCTATCATACGAATAATATAAATTTAATATAACATTAATTTCTTTTAAATAAAAAAGTCAAGTTTGAGACAGTTATGTGGATATTTTATCCCAAAAACTACCTGGAAAAAGAGAGAAAACTCCAGGCCAACTACAAACAATTAAACAAACACAACATGAGAATGTTAGTTAACGGTGTATGACACTGAGTTTCACCAGTCACTACGCTCCTACCGGCCTAATCGGATGAATTTTTGACGTCGAATCAATTTTGTGATTGCTAAATAGCAGTCCAATTAGTTTTGCAAATACCACATATACAGTGACCGGCAAAGAGTATCAAATGGGAAATTTTTGTAATTGAGATATCCGAAAATTTTTTGGCAAATGAATTCAGCATATCAAATGACAAAAAAGCACTTTGACAAATGTCATGTGACCCTGTCATAGCGGTAAATTAAAAAAAATTAAATACGTAAAAAGTGAGGTTAGATGACAAGATATTAAAAAAATGCCTAAAAGAAAAGTTGTTCAAAATTAGATTATACGTCTATTTGCAAATTTTCAAAACAAAATAACGACTTTTCAAAAATATCAGTTTTCCGGCATTTTTTCCGGAAATATTGAGAAATATTGAGAAAACAAAATATTTTTGCGTTTGCATAAAACACAACAAAACCAACAAATAAACTTCACAATCCAGTAATTTTTATTTATTAATCTACCAATGAACGGTAAAGAACAAAAAACATTGGTTTTTCAGGACGGACTTTGTTGCAATGGCCTACAGAAAACAAATGGTTGAAATTACAAACTTAGAATTATTTTAAAATAGTCCTAAAATGATCAATTCTTTCATTTTAAACCCAAGTTAAACAATTTTTACAATATTGCCTGGATAATAAGCTCATACAAAAATTTCCGGAAAAAAATGCAGGAAAACTGATATTTTTGAAAAGTCGTTATTTTTTTTGAAAATTTTCGTATAATCTAATTTTAAACAACATTTCTCTTAGAGATTTTTCAATATCTTGTCATCTAACCTCACTTTTTACATATTTAAGAAATATTTTTTAAATTTGCCGCCATGACAGTGGTCTCATGACATTTGTAAAATCCTTTTTTTGTCATTCTATATGCTGAATTCATTTGCCATAAGAAATTTTCGGATATCTCAATTACAAAAATTTTTCCCATTTGATGCAAACTTACGGGAGATCATTTAATAATGTCCAAAAAAAACTACTTTCTATTACCAAATTTGCTATATTTCCTTCCATTGTCTTTACAATTCCTACAGAAGTTAGGTGCACAACCTCAAAATTATTTATAACTTGATTTAACGTTAATTTAAAATTATAAATTATAAAAAAATTTATTTAACATACAAAGTTTAATTTTAACATTATATGACATGCTCAATATGACCAACGTTTATTTACAAATGCATCAATTCTCTCTTCATATTCTCATAAACATTTTGTAACTGCTGCGGAGTTATGTTATGTACAGCATCGGTGATTGCATCCTTCAACTCATCCAAAGTATGAAGTCGTGTTCTATACACAGTATTTTTCAAGTACCCAAATAAAAAATAATCGAGAGGTGTAAGGTCGGGTGACCGAGGGGCCATAGTCCTCTACTAATAATCCAATATTTGTAGAACTCTTGAAGATACTGTCGTGTCCTAGCTGCCATGTGTGCTGTAGCATTGTCGTGCTGAAAGTACCCTCTTCTTATTTCCTCATTGTCAAATTAATTTATGACGATTTCCAAAAATTCTCTGTAACGATCAGCTGTGACAGTATTTTCAAAAACACAGGTTCAGTTATTTGTCGCCTGGACATTGCAATGTAAACGCCTACTTTTACAGGATATAATGGAGCTCCTATGATTTCACATGGTGCTTCCGTAGACCATATTCTATAATTTTGTGAATTCACATAGCCCGAAAGATAAAGCCATGCTTCATCGCTACAGAACGTAATATCTAACATGTTGTCGTTCCTCAAGTGATTATTAAACCAATGGCAATATTGTATACAAAGTCCATAATCTAGTGGAAGTAATTCTTGCATTACCGAGACTTTATAAGGATGTAAATGTAATTCCTTCTTTAGTGCTTTATGGCATGTACCATAGCTTAAACCTAAAAAGATAGATTGTAATGAACATTTCTGTTAAATAAATTAGTAACATTCATACCTGTTTGTTGTGATAACTGCCTTATTGGTTTTTAGGGCTACGTTCCATATGTGTTCGAACATCTTCTAACACATTCTCAGTTAAAACTGTTGGCCGTCCAGTTTGTTTTTCTCTGCCAACGCTGCCTGTACTTCTAAATTTTTCAACTACTCGTCTCACATGTCTGCTAAGGTTATCAAGATCAAATTCGTGATTAGGAAATTGGTTGACAACTTCATCGATACACAATGCAACAGAATACGTCCAATCTGCATCACGGTTGCGTTGACCATTTCGGAAGTAACTTTCCAAAAATAAATTGGTTTTCTTCTAATGAATAAGGCATTAAACAGTAACCTATAAATTTTAATTCAATTAAGAACATGTTTTATCAATATTGTCGACTTACCTTTTATAAACACGTTCAAAACAATGTAGTCTTAAGAAAGACTTTTCTAATGCAGTAATTAAGAGAATTAACTAATAAAAACACAAAACGTAGAAAGAAGTAAATTCGCTAAGCAGTAAACAAACAAGTAGACATTTGCAATTATTTGACATTTACTTTTAGCAACTTCAATGACAGACTAAACATTTGATATCCACGGCGGAAAGTAGTATCGTATCGACATCATTTAATGATCGCAGTGTATTTGCCGGTCACTGTATATAAATTAAAATAAACATGTTAAAATCGATGTAAATAAATGTGACTGAACCGATCCCCTTGGCCTTCGTCTCTGACGGTAGAAAATGTTAATCGTACAACACTTGTATTGCTTCATTCTGAACCATCTTTAAAATTGAAGTCTTTTAAGAAATATATCCAAAATTAATATAAAAAATTAAGCATCTTACATTCTTGTAAATGCAAAATATAACAGTTTCACTATGAACACACGTGATCAAATGATCAAAATTAAATAGACACAAAATACGTTTGATTGCAATACAAGAAAATAAAAATCATAACAGTTATAGGTACAAAGAAAATTTTATACACAGAGATGTCGAAAAAATCTACCCGCAACCCACCATTCCGTACTTTTCCCACACACTTAACGGTTTTTGTAACGGTAAGTTAACAGTATTACTAACCTATTTTAAAACGAGTTATAACAAATTTAAGCGCTAAATTCAAATTCAAAATTCCTTCGTCTCTGTACTACAATCTACTACTGGAACGATAAAATATCTGTTCGATGTAAAGTCTAAAGAAAAATAGAAAAATATTTGTAGTTATGTAATATAATTACAGTTTATTTTGTTGCTAATAAGTTAATTGTTTCATTATTTTATTGTATTTACCATTATGGAACAAACTTAGTGACACAATTCAATCTCAAACCTGGTTGTTATTGTAAAAATTAATTCTTTTATTGTCTCATCATCTATTAAACTCACTTTATATTAAACATTTATTGATTACATATACCGATTATTATCTTGGTTACTCATAATACGTTAGTTACAAATATGATATGTTAGATACAAAATTATTTTTAAACATTTTGCCTTTTGTCTTTGATGATCCAATAAGCTTTAAATATTACTCGAATATTATCGATTTAAACCGACTCGGACGTTGCGCAGGTGACTCGGCTTTGCCTCGTAACCTGGCAACCTCCTCATCTATTATAAATCGCATAATATTTTCGTTATATTAATAGCTATAATACAAAACCATTTTTTAGAGACGAACTAACACGGGCTTTTTGAAGTAATATTTATAAGGTGTATGTATTCTAATGCAGCTCTGTTATGGACGTAATATTTTAAATCAGTATTATCTTTTAATATGTTTACATTTTGAATAGAATTGTTTGTTACGAATGTTAAACCCAAAGGCAAAAAGTGCATCAAAAGAATTTTTTATGATGTACCCCGCGTTTTAGTTTCATTATTCAATGTTTGTTCCTATTGGCATTGATAAGTGGATAATATACAAAATGTGATGTGTGCATATTATGGTTCACAAAAGGGTTGACAACGCGTAATTCCATAAATTCAGAAGTTTAGCACTTGGTGATATTCGATTCGCGTCATTTAACATTTAAACTACCATATAAGCACAGTAACTATCTAATCTAAAGCTCTTTATTAATAGAACTCAAACAACCCAGGGGCTGATCTCTCATATGATGTTCGTCCTTATACCTTCAATGCCTTCATGAATAATTCATTTATCTCGATCTCAATTCACTTTGAATGTATGCTGCCATATACATGTTGTATGATCTGTGTACACACACGAGATGAGGAGATTGGTTCGCACAGTTGACGTTACCCGAGGCAAGTTGTTCGTGACAGTGGCCGAATGTCCAAAGCTCGTACAAAGAGAAACCGGACATTGGTGTGCTGTTAACGGCCATGGGCGCCGAAATGCTTTTTAACTGATTGATAATTAAACTACAAATAATAAACTTTGCGTCCGTTAATATGCACCTTCTGATGCACAAATATTTACTTACGCAACTATGCGTTGATATAATTACCAATCATTGACAAACAAACAACCTACTCACTTAGTAAATTAGACACACGGTGTACATGAATTAATGTTAATCACAACATTACCAATTGAGAGAAACCGATTTAAATGGAATGGGACTAATGCGATATAGAATTATATTTATGGCAGCGCTGCAATGGTATTTGTAAGTGTCAATGTATAATTTGGTGGGAGATCGTCTCATTTTTAATCAAGATGACATGAATAGCGGCTTCCTGGCATGTAGCTCTGTTGAGGGATCACCTCATTTAGATGTCGTTCAGACGGGTATTAATTGAAAATGACAATCCATTAATTCGTTGTACCTTCTATTTGTCATTTTATTTTTTAAAATAAAATTCAACCGATTATGTATTATAAATATTATCTTAATTGGTTCTCTTCATTCGATCTTACACCCATTATCTACAATTATGCAAATGAATGAAAAATGAATTGTTGATTCCTCGTATTCAAAAGATTTTATATATTACGTTTCAGAAACGATGGTACACATTTTTCTCATTCTTAATACACTATTATCAGTTTGAACCAGTGCTAGCCGGATTTACATTACGAAATTAGTGTCATGCATAATGAAATTAATTTCATGAAATTTGTTGCTGTACTTGTGTTAAAAAGTTTCGCTAAAATAATAGTGTCGTGAAATTAACAGTATCGCAAAACGTCGTCGTACATATGATTTAGATACAAAATTAAGAAAAGGTTATCAAAGTTGGTGGATTCGAGGATGGGTAGGAAAAAAAGCATCTGGGTGTAACTCAGTTAATCTCTGAATTGACAGATGAAGATCCTGACAGCTAATAAATAAACTACTTTCGAATAAGTGAAAAAAACTCTAAATATGATCTTCAGAAGCATTGACAGCAAAACTGAAACTACAAATAATTTTACGATTTATTGCAACAGACAATAGTTTGAAGTCGTTATCGTACGAGTTTAGAGTTTCATCATATTCTATATCAAATTTTTTGCCCGATGTGTCAGAGCTATATACGAAGAATTAAAATATTACATTCAGGTAAGAAATTATTTTTTTTTTATTTAGTTTTATCATCAATTTAAGCTTATTGATATATTAATAATTATTATAATCCAATTCTATCTCCAAATTAGAGTCGGTTACGCTTACAACAGCTTGTGAAAGTATGTTGTCATTGTACTCATCATATGTATCATTAGTAGCGCAGGCACTGTTGGTAAGAGTAACTGACACTGATTCCGATGAGAATTGGTAAACTTGCTGATCCTCCGGTATGATTACAGTTCTAGTAGACTCCATATGCCTCGGCAAAGAGGACAAAGAATAGCCCTGAGATGACGTCTGGAAATCTGACGCGTTGACTTCTTATGGTAGATAGACTGTTTCAAGAGCAGCTTCTAAAGGAAGCTGACGTAGCTGCTGAGCTACAGTGGGTGTGGTACAGTGAATTCTTCACTATTGGTTTCTATAATCAGCTTCATGATTGATGTTTGGTGTCTGAAACAAAATATTAAAAGAGATACTTATTTTATTTTACAGATGCCTGACACTGAAGAAAGTTGGAGAGAGATAATTGATAGATTTCAATAGAAATGTAATTTTCCAATGTGTGATGGCGCGATAGATGGCAAACACTTTCAAATACGTTGTCCAATGCATACCGGGGCAATTACTATAATTACAAGGAAACATTTAGAATCGTGCTTCTAGAAGTTTGTGTCACTACGATCGAGCTTCCGATGGGAGAATATTTGCTAGATCAAATTTAAAAAAAAAGAAAAGTCTTTGAGCGCCCTTAAAGGGATGGTTATTTTGGGAGACCAGGCATTCGCTTTATCTGAGTATCTTATGACACCATTTAACCGTCGACTAAATTTATCAAAAAAACCAAAAAATTTAACTACTGATTTTGCAGAGCTTTAAGAACTATTGAAAATGATTTTGGTTTATTATAGTAAAGACCCCAGTGACTGAAAATGTGTATTCTGTAGGCATTTAAAGACTAAAAGCTAAAACCTACCCAAATCGATAGCTTTTAAAAAAATAAACTTCCAAAAAAAGTTGTCAAAAATTGTCTTGTGCCAAAGGGCGCTATACAAAATGTTTGTAATGCATTAAATAGTTGAAGTTGAGAATTTTTTTGGTCAAAATGTTATAATGTTCTCTGTAGCCGAGTATCTTATGACACCATTTAACCGTCGACTCAATTTTATCAAAAAACAAAAAAAATTTAACTACTAATTTTGCAGAGCTTGAAGAACTATTGAAAATGCTTTTGGTTTATTATAGTAGAGAGTCCAGTGACTGAAAATTTGTATTCTGTAGGCATTTAAAGACTAAAAGCTAAAAGCTGACTAAAACGATAGCTTTTATAAGAGTAAACTTCAAAAAAAAGTTGTCCAAAAATTGTCTTGTGCAAAAGGGCGCTATTCTAAATTTTTGAGTTATGTAATGCATTAAATAGCTGAAGCTGAGTAATTTCTTTGGTAAAAATTTAATGTTGTTCTCTGTAGCCGTTCGGTCGTAAAAAAATAAACTATTTCCATAATAGCATTAATCTTATGGGAAATGCGAATTTTAAACGCCTATATCTTTGTTTCACGTCCGCGAAAATTTAATTAATTTGTCGTGACAAAACAATTGAATTTTGTGAAATCATACTAATAGAATAAATACAAATTAGTTATTTGTAAGAAACGTTTGTTTTAGTGATGAGTGTACATTCTATTTAAATGGGCATGTTAATAAACAAAACTGCCCGTACGGGAGCGACAATAATCCCCACGTGTTACGGTAACAACACACTCAGTATCCCGAAAAACTAAACGTTTGGGAAGGAATTTTAGTCCTCTTTTATAGACATCCTTTTCGTCTTCAAACTTTTGTTTCCTGTTATATATTTCGGTACTCTCTCGGTCATAATTCTTCCCTTATTTTTGTTCTTATTCCTTGCATTTGTGTATCTTTATCCCTTCTCACTATGTCGCCTTCTATACTTATGCCTTTTGATCTTCTTCTTTCTACTTCTTCTCTGGCGTATCCTACTCTTTCGTAATATATTCTTCTTTCTTCTTGTCCTAATTTTATTCTTTGTTTCTTTACTACTTTTCAACATTCCTTTAGAATTGTATTTTCCCCCTTTTCTCTAACTCTTCTTCATACAGCTTTATACTTCCAATACTTTTCTTGTACTTTTGCCAATTTTTCCCACTCCTTCCATCCCCATACCTCCGCACCGTACATCATAACACTTCTCACAATTTCTGAAGAAACCATTTCCTTTTTCTATATTAGCCCCAAATACTCTCTCTCCTATTCCCCACACCAGCCCCACAACTTTGTTACCCTTCTTTCCTAATATGTCCCTCATCTTTTTATATTTTATAGTATATCCTAAATATTTCCATTCGTTACTCTTTCTATCACTTCTTCTCCCCATTTCCACTTTTTTCTCTCTCTTTTCCATCTTCCTTGCTTTTTGGAAAACACCATTACTTTCATCTTTCCAACATTCGCCTTCATTCCCTTTCCTTCTATGTACTTCTTCATTACTTGTATTACTCCTCTCATTTATTCTTCCTTACTTGCCACCACCACTAAATCGTTCGCATATGCCAGAACCCATACATTCTTCTTTCATATTACCTCTTTGTTTAACTTTTATTACTTCTACCATATCGGCCATGTATAGAGCGAATAAGTTAGGGTTTACTGGACATCCCTGTTTAAATCCCTTATTGGTCCAAAAAAATTCCTTACCTTTTCCTTCAGCTTTTGTTTGACACTTTGTTTCATTATATAATTCTTCCAGTGCTTCTATCAGATCTTCTGTTATCCCTTTTTCTTAGCCCTTTCTACATCTAGAAACAAAGCGAACATCTTCCCTCCCTTATTTTCTAGTTCCTTGTTCACCAACTGCTTTAATATAAATCCTAAATCCTAAACCCCTTCATTATTCTCAATACTTCTTCTAATTCTACTAATTCCACTAATTCCTGTTAGTCCTTGTCTTTTCCTTGATTTTTCTCTCCGTCGTTTTCTTTTGGCTTGTTTCTATTCCCTTCTAACAACTCTATACAGTGTTCTCTCCATTATTTTTGTCTATTTCTGATTTTTGGTTTTTGCCTTTCTTCCATATGTTTCCTTCATTTTTAATCTCTTTTATTTTTCTTCCACCACCCTCTTATATTCCTCCTTTCTTTGTTACAGATTTTTTTATATATTCTTTTTTAAATTCTTATACTCTTCTAAAGTTGTGTGTCCTTTTTCCATTTTCTTTTCCCTCGTCTTGATTCTTTCTTCTTTCTCTTGCACCCTTAGTTCCACCAATAACTTTTTCTTCCCATTTCTGTTTTATTTTTTGGTATGTTTTTTTTCCATTCCCTCTTCCATTCTTCTTACAATGTTTTCGATTTCCTCTTCTATCCCTTTCTTTTTTCTTGGTTGTATTCCATTATTTGTTTAAATTTTTCTATACTTTCCTTTGTCCATACTTTTTTTACTATCCATTTTTCCCTTTAGTTTTTCTTCCTCTTCTACTTCTCTTTCGTTAAAGAAAATTCTATTGGTTGATGATCGGATTCTTCTTCTTCTCTTCTTTCACTTATGTATGTATACTCCCCCTTTCCCCTTCTTCTATATTTCCATTTAGAATGTCCATTCCTTCTTCTCACACATTTCCAGTAGTATTTTCCCTTGTTCATTTATTTTTTTATCCATTGACACTCTCCTTTTTTCCTCTCCATTTACCATCATCCCTCTCTCTTCTCCTATTTTTGCGTTAAAGTCCTCCCCTAATATTAGTTTTCCTACTTCTTTTTCTTTCAGTACTTCCTCTATATTATTTCTGGTTTCTTTCATTTCTTTCCATATACTGTTAACACTACGTAATTTTCTCGTTCGTTTGTTGTCCTAAGCCTTTAACAATTCCTTGCACTTGTTTTTCTTCCTTCTTTTCTTTACTTTCCCAATCCTTTTTCACTCCAGTAATTATCCCCCCTTTCGCCCCCTTCCTTTTTCTGATTTCTTTCCGCAAACTGAACGCTCTACGCGTATTCTTCTGGTAGTCTCTCTTTCCACTTTTCCAAGTCCTTTTCTTCTAACCAGGTATCTACTAAACCCCATCATTTCAAAACCTCCTAAATAATTCAAAATCTTATCCTTTGTTTTTTATTCCAGCCACATTCCAAAATATTATTTTACTCTGTTGCTTTATTGTTCTATGTTCACACTTTTCCACCCACTTTGTTTCTATGGTCTTTTAGTTTTATTATTTTCCCCCTCCCTCTTTACCACCACTTTCTAGCTTTTTGAAAACCACTTTTTTAGTTTTCCTTCTCTTTCTATCTACCTTCTCTCCTCTCCTTCGGCCCACAATTTCATGTACCCTATCTTTTCCTTTGTCTTTCCAATTGTTTTGCTTCCTCTCTTATATTCCTTTGTATATCTCTTTCTCTTCTTGTCAAGTCGTCATCTACATTATATTCTCGTTCCTCTCAACTTTCTTTTATTTTTAAAATTTTTATTTTTTCTTCCATATTTTTCACCTTTATTATCACTATTCCTTTCTTTATATCTATTCCACTCTATTCTTTCTCTTCCACTCCCATCTTATTTTTCAACATATCCTCTACCTGTTTCTTCACTTACATTCTTCCTCCGCAAACCTCTAGCCCTTTAATCACTAAACTTGCCTTTATTTTTTCTCTTTCATGTTTTTCCATTTTTCTTCTGTGTTTTCTATTCTTTCTTCTAAACTCTCTTCCCACTTTCTACTAATTCTATTTATTTCCTCCTTTATCTCTTTTATTACTTCATTTGTATTTTCCTGTACTGATTTTATTGATTTTATTTCTTGTAACATCTCTTTGCACAGCCCCATTAACCCTCGATAATCTTCATTTTCTACTTCCCTACTCGTACAAATTTCCTCTATTTTTTTTTCTCTTTTTCGGAGATCTGACCACCTTTTTACTATTTCTAGAAATTTCATACACGTCCTCTTCTTGCATTTTTTTCCTCCTTGTCTCCGACTCGTTTCCCTCTGATTCCGACATCTTCTTAAGTATTATTTTTAACTAAATAATATTTTCTTTAAAAAATAAACGAAACTTTTAAATTAAATTGAATGTACGTAACTTAATTGAATTAATACCGACATTTATTTTAAGGTAAATTCTCTTCACTTCGTAATACGTCTTTATTCGCCTAACGCACAAAACCGAATCATCATTTTCAACACTTGTAAGCTTTTTTTATAATTTTGTTTTTTCGATTAAATTTTTTTGTAGTCCAAAAATTGCTCGAAATTAAAAAAACAAGTGTACCACTAAATTTCTTATTAAATTATTAGTTACACTTAGTTTAGTGCTGTTTAAAAAAATTTAAGGGTAGTTGCTGGAGGTCAGGGTTGATTTCACAAATGTCGTGTACAAGTCAATACACGTCCCCTTCAATATCAAAATTGAGGTTTTTTTCCTTTTTTAGCTCTCGTTTAAAATATACAGCCTTCGTAAGTTTTTAAAACTCACCATTTACTGATTCATTCGTGGGAGTAATAGCATACAATACGCACTCGTCGGAGAGTTTCTTTTGCCAATTTTTTTATTCGTATTCTGATTATATGAATTGTGGAATAAGTGCCGTACGCCCACAGATTTCAGCAATTTGTACAAATGTATTCAAATTTTCCAAATGGAAACGAGGTATTTTGCTTAAAGGTATTTACAATATAAGTATTTAGAAAGTGGAGGAGTTTTAATCTGAGTAATGTTCAAAGCAGCCATATACATTACAGCAATAAGCAATACTGTTATCTGTACGGTAATATCTGCGGTTCGTTTAGCAGCCACGAGGTAAAAGCATCAGAGGTCCCCGAATTAAGAGAACTTCATTAGGGTCCTAATACGCGATAACCGCGCTTGACGTTCGTTAGGCTTTTAATTATTGTGGGCGTTCAGGCATAACCGTAGTTTATTAAAATATTTCATTTGGTGCTCAGGCATAAACGAGCACGAAACTATGTACGGTTTAGGAAAAATTGTATTAAAACGTTAGGAAACTTAAATAAACAGAAACGAGATCAAAGAGCTTTTCAATCTTTAAATAACAAAGATACGGTAACTTCGAATACAAGTTTACATTTTGTATGAGAAGTTTTTCAGATACTGCTCGAAAACAAATACACAAATGCGAGAGCAAATATACCAACTAAAATAAAACTTATGGCAATCGGAAAGCTTTTTATAAAGTCTACAAGAGCACGTTGAATACGCTTAAAGCTATCTCCAAAAACCCTCTGACCGGAATTGAGTTTGAGACATTGATAAAAGCGAGTAGACAAATGGCTGCTACAGTATTCAGTTCTAAAGATAAGTTGACCGTTTCGTTGTACGAATTAGGACACAAACGAGACACTAGATTGATAAGAGTAAGGGAAATAGATGGAAGGACAGTGACTATTAGGAATGGACTGATAACAAATTAGACAGTACGTCGAGATGTGTCACGGTCTACTGATCGATCCCACGAAAAGCACACACCGTAAACTTCATCTTTGTTTGACCGCAACCATACACCTTTTTACTCATTTACTGGACCTCGACATTATTTTATTTTAAATCAAAGTTGAATTACTTTTGTATGAACCCATGTGTAAACAATTCCTTTCCGAATGCTAATATGACCAAAAATTAGTTTATGCAAATTTTTGCCTCCTCCGTCAGCTAACCCGAACGGTTAAATTGCAGTTTTAATTTAATAAAGCAATTTTCGCTAACCGCCTTTATTGAAATGACCTACACATAACATGCATTACAATAATTAGAACAGGAAGCCTTACGTCTTAAAATTCATTGTGAGTCACCAGGTATGATATACGAGTACAATCTCATTATGTTCTTGCGTACGACTTTTAGTAGTCGTTTCACTATTTTTAAACATACATAAGTATATATGTTGAAACTTATTGAAACGTGATGGTTTCAAAGGCAAATGTGTTATTTAGCAACCTAAAATTGTATTTAAACGCTTTGTTCTACAGTTTTATTTATTTCGTGTTAAAATCGTATACGTAACATAACTATTTTAGAATTCTCATAATAGTGTATTAATAAACGTAAACGTAAAAACAATCAACTATTAATACCTACCAATTTATAGTGCATTATGAGGGGCAGAAAGTAGGTTCTTCTGAGAGTAGATGTACAGTACATGTACATTACAAACAATTTCATCTTATTCAATTATCCCTCTGGTATCAGGTAGCCTTCTGTAGTTCCTACAGAAGATACTTCTATATCAGGAAAGCGATTCTGTGTACGCAAGCCGTGTTTTCTCTAAAACTCCTATTTCTAGAGAAATCATGTTCAACACCCAAATCCTACCTAAAATCCTATTTCATTAATTCCTTATTCCAAACCATTCACCAAGACGCCTGGCCAGTGTGGTGTTTTATAGCTAATAAAACTTTATAATTTAAATTTAAATATGAAAACGATAAAAGGAAAAGCTCTCGGTCATTAGCAGTTCAAAACCCACAGCCAAGAATCGGTTGATGCGGAAGATAGTAAATGGTGCTAAGAATCCATGGATATGTTTACTGAGAAAAGTGAGAAGTACTGCTAATCGAATTAGAAAGGGTAAAATTGAATTTATTGCGAGTGTCGGAAGTTAAAATGTTAAAATTAAATTCAGGACAAACTACGTTCTATTCAGAAAGAAAAGACAAAGGAATTGAAGGAGTAGAAATACTCATAAGCAAAAAATATAGTGATAAAGTCAGTAAGTTTAAAGCTATATCTGACAGAATTTTATTCAAAATCACACAAATAAAAAAAAAACATCAATAAAGATTAAACAGGTCTACTCTACAGCCAGTGATCATGAAGAGGAACAGATAGAAACTTTTTATAAAGACATAGATAAACTCTAGATGAAGTTTGGTTGTATTAAGCACAAGAAACTGAGAGGAGTCCAATAAAGTAAAGTAAAAAAACAGAAGAATATGTACAGGGTGTCCCAAATTGGTGTGTTTTGTGTGTTATCTCGCAAACTAGAGAAGATACAATAAAAATAGTTGAGATGTCATTGACTTTTTGTTAAAATAATGGTGGCTCGATTAAATTTTCCATAGCTCCTTGTATTTGTGAGATACAGGGCGATATTGAAAACTACTAGGTAGTTACCTTATTAATGAAAATATAAATACAATATAAGAACTTTTGATAGATCTAATACGGTAGAGTTAAGTGGCGCACAAAGAAATTTTTAGGGGGTCTAACTAAGGAAATATAATGCAAACCTATGTTTTTTTAAATGAGACACCCTGTATATTTTAACATTTTTTATTCCTTTTTAATTCTCTTTTATTTGATATAACATAGTATATATCTACTAGATCAGATGCCCATTTTCTAAAAATGGGCTCTAGAACGCTTAAATTTAAAAAAAATTGAAAAATAGCATCTCATTTGAGTCGCATTCAAGCCTGTGTGGTCATGTCACATGGATAGACCCCATTTGTCGTACCCTTTCGAACGATATATTGCATGCCTATCTTTGCTTGTATTTGTGACGGCCCCACCTGGTGGGGCCGGTACCGGTGGGACCGATTTCAAACATAGCCTACGCTCTAAGTGGGAATTTTCTAAGAATTTTGAGGTATTGTTTGTCAAAATCGGTCCAGCCGTTCCGGAGGAGTAGCGTAACAAACAGACAGACAGACAAACAGAAGGACAAACATTTAACAATTTTATATATATAGATTTACAGTGCTTAAAGGTACAGAGCCTAAAAACCGTTTATCGTTAATATTACATTTAAAGAATTAATTACTCAGTTATTAATTTTAATATGAACCATAAGGATACTAATGTGTGACAGTTTTGTATACTAAAAATAAAATCAGTGACTTAAGAACAAAGTAAATATAGGTGATTGTTGGTTCTAATTGCATTATTATTATTATTACCTACTACCTATTTTGAAATTACTGAATCTATTTCTTGTAAATAAAATTATAACTACGACAGTCTGTATTTTTCGTCTATTTCTCTTCAGTTTCTATTTATGGTTAATCCGATATAGTTTGCTTTGTATAACTAAATAACTGTATAACATGATTGTTATATCTAACATGAATGTTCAGTAAGCTTTGGTACTGTCACCATGGAAAATAAAATATAACATGTGTCACTGTCAGAATTACTTTTTTGACGTAATTGTTAATAATAATTTTAAGCATGAATTTTGCAAATTATGAAAAATATGATATGCATGTGGCATACGTTGAATGTCAAAAAAATGTTACTGATGCGTATTATATTTTCAACGATATCCTGAAAGAACCCAACTAGACAAGAGGATTTCTAAAAAGCTTGATTCAAATTTAATGGAGTATGGATGTTTTGTGAAACCACGGCGTAAATACGAAAAAAATTATAAAGAGAGAGAACTAAACACGTTGGGTTATATACAAGCACACCACAAGACTTCTCTACGTCAAATTGAAAAGGAAATAGGTATTCCCAAAACAAGTGCAGGAAGATTTTTAAAAAACATAAATTTAGACCTTACCGGACATCTGCCCGTCAAAAATTATACCCAAACGATTCTTTGAGAAGGATGCAATTTGCACAGTGGTATATAGAAAAATGTAATGGGCAACCAAATTTTTATTCAAAGATTATATTTAGTGATGAAGCTCGCATAAGCAGTGCAGGAATATTTAACCGACATCACTTCTGCTTCTGAAATAACTTAAATGCGCCAGTCAAAGTTGACAGGTAACATCTGTCAATTGTCAAGTTCGTAATTTTGGAAAATGTCCTAAAATTAGTCAATTTGTTAAAATTTCAAAAATGTTACTAGGAAATTATGATGCTAATCACATTTTATGCCCATGTGCCGATTTTGAGAGAGAAATTTTGATGTTCAATAAATTCTCATATTTTCGTATTTTTATTCACCCCTATTTATTGTTTGTAATTTTGAAGTAGTCGTTATGTGTTAAGATATTCAAATTATAATTAAAACCATTTTTGTACTATCCAACTAAATTTTAATAAAGAAAAAGTTGAAAACAATTTCTGATTTTTTGAAATTTGGAAAATAATCCAGAGACTACGTCTTTTTTAGTTGAGAATATGAATAATCATCAAAACCAACTTACGTACGAATATTATGATCATAATATGCAATGGAATGGTAGCCTTTATACTGCTTTTAAATCGTTTTAAATGTTTTTAATCCAGCCAGTTACGGGGGCGAATAAAAAAATACGAAAATATGAAATTTATTGAACATCAAAATTTGTCTCTCAAAATCGGCACATGCGCATAAAATGTGATTAGCATAATAATTTCCTAGTAATATTTTCGAAATTTTAACAAATTGACCCATTTTAGGAAATTTTTTTCAAAATTACGAACTTGACAATTGACAGATGTTACCTGTCAACTTTGACTTGGCGCATTTTAAGTTATATCAGAAGCAAAAGTGATTGCCCCCAAAGCCTTTTTTTAACTACAATAATAAAAAAAATGCCCTATGGTTCCAACTTTATGGCGGACACTGTATAACTGCTGCCGGAGATATACATATATTAGATACAAATTTGCAAGAAATTTTGGAGGAAGAAGCGTTGACTGAGAGGGAAACATTTTGGTTTCAACAAGATGGAGCACCTGCCCTGCCCATAATGCAAAGTTCGTTGCAGATTATCTAAACGAAAAATTTGGTAATTGGTGAATTGGTACTTATGGACCGGTTAGGTGGCCTCCTCGTTCTCCGGAAGTAAATCCTCCTGATTTTTTATTTGGGGTTATTTAAAATAATATTTATAAAACTAACTTCGACAGTAGGGAAGAATTATTACAAAGTATCCATGAAGCATTCAGAAAAATAAAGCAAGTGCGCTTACTCAATTGTGTAAGATCGGCGCGAAAAAGATGCCAATATTATTAGAACAAAATGAAGGGCATTTTGAACATTTAATATAATTTTCTATATTTAAGAAAAAATAGTTATAGATTCTTTGTTATACTGTTTATTGTTGTTATATTGATTATTGTTTATTAAGTTAGTGTTGTTTTATAAGTTAATTATTTTCGTTTTTAAAACTAAATTATTTCTTGTATATTTTGATGAATAAAATTGTTACATGTAAGTATTTTCGTATCAAAATCTCCAAATTTGTTACGGTTTCATTTTAAATGTCTAACGTGACATCAAAGATAACTGTTTTTGGCCCTATAGCTCAAACCACTGTAAATAGATATATAATATGTTATATCAAATAAAAGAGAATTAAAAAAGGAATAAAAAATGTTAAAATATACAAGGTGTTTCATTTAAAAAAAACATAAATTTGCATTATATTTCCTTAGTTAGACCCTATAAAAAATTTCTTTGTGCGCTACTGAACTCTGCCGTGTTATATCTATCAAAAGTCCTTATATTGTTTTTCTATTTTTATTAATAAGGTAGTTATAGAGCCTTGTAGTTTTCGGCAGTTTTCAATAATCACCCTGTATCTCACAAATACAGGGAGTTATGAAAAATTTAATCGCGCCATCATTACTTTAACAAAAAAAGAAGTCATGACATCTGAACTACGTTTATTGTATCTCTTCTAGTTTGCGAGATAACACACAAAACACACCAATTTGGAACAACATGTACAACATGAACTCTTCTTTAAGAAAAAAAACAAAAATAAGATGAAAATCCTGCTTAAAAATAAACCCCAAGGGTCCAGAAAATAAAGCCGTTCTGCTAGCAATTCTTTCAAAATATATCGATTAGCTTAAAATGTTGGTATTAGGTAGGGAATAGCCCAAGGATGTATTTTGACAACTGGAATCAATAAAAAAACTAACTGTAAACAAAAAAATATCCTACACATTTTTCATAAAATTGATATTTTTGAGTTATTCAAACAGTTTTGGCATTTATGGGTAGTTGTACCCTAAAAAGTAAAAAGCGTCAATCGGCATAACATAGACTTTAAAGGGGATGGAAGGTTGAACCTAATCCCTATTTTTCGGCTAATAATCTGGCATAGAGCATTTTTTTAAGTTAATTTTTAAATTGTATCGATATTTTGAACATTCTTTCGATTTTATCAAAAAGCTTCGTTCTAGCAAAATACAATAAGAGGTCCTTAGAGATTATGACATCGAATTTAGAAATTTTGAATAAACATCATAACATTTTATTTAAGTAAAATTTAATAAAAATCATAAATATTTACAGAAAAACATGTCAACACACACGTCATTGATACTGACAATAAAACAAAATAAAACCATATAGTTTATTCGTTTCATTTATCCCGATTGATCGATGAATCAAGTGCACACTTGGTGTATGGCTATCCTTTCTTATATATTAAATACAAAGTATACATTATTACCTAACTTATTAATTCGAGAGTGTCGTAGTCGTTTTGTATGTTTCTTATTAACTCAAGTATTTAACCAGGATAACATCAACAAAAAAATTCGTTTTGCCTGTACGAACAGTTTTGATACCAGCTAGTTTTCGGTTTATTGTTTTAAGCTTCTTCAGTGCTGCTTATTAATAAAAGTTGCTAATTGTTTGTAACAGTAGTAGAATAAAATATGATACCAAATTAAGGGTTTGTAAAAAACACAGTAGTTTAATCAGCTGCAATTTTCTGCGACACCCAGTATATTTTAAATTACCACAATAAAAGTTTTTTACAAAACCTTTTTGGAAGTTACGGTATGAAAATTTATGAGAAGTTTTCATAATTTTTTTTAACCTTGAATTAAGAAGATATGATTTAAAAATTGGAAAGAGAACAAAACTTTAAGAGTAATAGAAATAATGTTACTAGTATAAAGTTTATTATATTTAAAGTGCGTTTAGGAAAAAGGATAACCTGCTTTGTCTGCAGTATTCTATTGCATGAATGTGAGAGATGAAATTATTTAAAACAATGAAAGAAATAATTGGAATCTTTTGAGCTTTGGATAGGATGTTCAACATAAAATGATCTGTCCTGGATATGATCAAGAGGTTTTGAATACGATTAGAAAAGAATTTAAATTTTTAAAAATGGCGTTACAAACGAAGGAGAAACTAGATAGAAAAAAAACTGACCCACATAAACTACTAATCGAATTATTAAAATTGATCCGTGAATCAAATACGCAAATAATGGTAGATCTATACCAAGACAAAAAATTCAATATCCGATTGTGTTCAGATTACTTCAGATTCAGATTAAATAAGATCATTTTTGACCTGTGTTGATTTTCTTTTTTGAGGGTGACTTGGTTTTGACTAAGTATGCTTAATGCTTTAATAATTATCCTATGAATGGGCTGGGAAGTTCTCACACGGGACATCAAATGTCGTCAATCTCGCACCATAATTGTGTGTTTAATTTTAAGAATGTGAACATAATTCGTTAATGTTTTATATATTACAACACTAAGCAAGCTCATTCCATGGTGATTCACTTGTCATAATTTTACGATAAGGCACACGATACTAATTTTCATTCCTGAGTATTTCTTCTTCATCTCATTTACCAAGGACCATGTATTTTTATATTTATTATATTCATTGTCATTCAAAGTGACTAACTCCTTGACGTACATTTGACGTACAATTTAATATATTAGTAATTTGTTTGTATTTCAAAAAAGAAATAACGGGGTGTTTGCTACGTATTGTTTAAAGTATTTGTGATAGCAAAACCATATGGCAAAATAATGATTTTATTGGTTGACTGTTCCTTCAATAAATTAAACGAGTCAGTTCATTTTTAACTCTACATTTAGTAACTCGATTTCCGAAAAGCCTGAAAATGAAAATTAAATCGGTGATTATTTGCTTATTTATATTGTACATTCATCAGTGTGTATTTGCTTCAGAAAAAGGTAATAGTGTATATTTAAGTTATTTCATAAATAAAGCTAATCACTTTTTCAACAGTTGACAATGGTACTCATTTTGAAGGAGATACCGACAGCCCATATGCAGGGATCATAGCTGAAACAATAAAAAATGTTTTTTTGATACTGTTAATTGTTATGGTTTTGTTATGATGATGTATTTAATATGAGGTAATTCTTTACATAGACTGATAAATCGACGTTGTTAATTTAACAGAATTTGATTATATAACTTATAGTATTGAAACGGTTTAGAAATAAAGACTTTAATTTTTCGATGCACATTTACTATAGTATTGGTTCACCGTACCTATGTGATTGGCGTATTATATTATATTTTGTTTTATTCAGTTATTTGCTAGTAAAACAAATGAAGTGATGAATACAAAACGGAAGGGTTTTTAAAAAAACATTTTTTGAGTAAAGTATAATTTAAAAAAGCTTCTTTTCGGTGATTGAATGTAGTATCTTCAAAAAATAATTCTGAGTATCAAGTGAATACTGTTATCCTGATAATTGTTTAAACACTTAATTAAAATTAGTGTAAAATTATTTTCAATTGAACTAAAATTAATAAAAATATTTTTTGAAAATTTATTACATGGGTATGGTTTTCAAGATGACATCTATCACATGCCAACAAACGGATAACCAACTTCGGATATAATTTCGGTCAACTGTTGTTTTGTTCGGCAGAAACAAATTCATAAGGTTTGGCTTTAAAGTAAAAAGGTTTTAAGTATAAAGATTTCATTCTTTCCGTATTCATTATGATGACCTTATACTTGCGAAGAATTTACTTTTCTTATAGGTTTTGCAAACTGCTATATTTTTGTGATTAAGTTTCACGTTCCCCACAAAGCTTTTTCAGTACGTTAGTCCAATTACAATACACACATAACTGATTTATTCTAAGTATTTAATAGCATCCTGTCTTCAGTAAGTACCGATAAAGAAAATGCAGAAATGGAAAGAGGTATCGATCAACTATTCATCCCAGATGAAATTCCCAGTTCACCTATAATTTTGGAAAAGTACTAGTGCCAAAAATTAAAAAGCACAAGGACGAAACGATTGAAATCGTAACAAAAAAATATGAGAGGACATATGGTACAACTTTGATGGAAAATGATTATTAAAAAAGTCAACAATAGGAAGTAATGGAAGGTGATACCAATACTACGATTAGAAGAATTACAAATTGGTAATTCTGACAAAGAAGAAAATTAAGCATTCACGTCTTCTGAGCCATCTTTATCTGTCCAAGCATTCACGTCTAGCAAACACTCGTCATGTGCTCAAGCATTCACGTCAGTTGCACAATTTTCATCAGCTAGTCCGGTTGGTAAGGCATTGTTGCCTCCCAAAACCAAGCATATCCAACGAATAATCTGAAACAGATGAGACAAAAAAATTATAAATGATGAAACGTAAGGAAGAGCCGGAAACTAAAACCAAAAATAATTCCAACTTATAATAAAAATAAAAGTTTTTATAAAATGTTTCTTTTATATTTAAGTGCTCTTCAAAACTGAATAGTCCTTTGAAATTTCGGGCGAGTGTAGTTAAACTGTGATTATAATTCTTCTCTTAAGTTTAGGAAGTCTACCATCGCCATATTAATTACACCGATACTTTAAATTACAATACTGCCATTCACTTAGAAACTGGGTCTGCTACTAACCCCACTCATAATTTGATATGCTTCTTATTTAAAGGAGAAGGTGAACTTTATGAATACCCATTTACTTGAGTGATAGTAAATTGATGATATGCTAATACTCTAAACGTATAAGGTTTTGCTTGAAATTTTTATGAATATAAACTGAAGAATTTCTTTCAAATATAAGCATATCATTCTTTTTGTGAATTAGGGACATTCACGAAAGTTACGATAAAGGTGATTTATAATATTTTGAAAATATTTTTTTGGTTTTTGATGTTTTGTTTAATTTTTTATTTGAAAACTTTGCTCCGTCCAATTAAACTATGTTTATGGTATTACTGTATACTATTTTAGCCACAAACGGACTTAAATAAACTTTGTATCACATTTGATCAAATTTAATGGTCGTATATGATTTTTCAGTAAAACACATATTTAAAATGTTTGTATTTTATGTAGATCGAATTAAATGAAAAATGGACAAAAAATTAAATGATTTAATGCAACTGAAATTTTGGATATGGACTAAAAGTTCCATTTACAGATGCTTTTTTAATAACTTTGGTAGTATTAGTACTAATTTTTGGTCAATTTTTATTTTTACCCCCGACTCTTCTTCATGTTTTGAAGAGTGTGATAGTAAAATGTTTGCTAAGTGAACAGTGGCCTGTAAGAAATTTAATTATGTTGATCTTGAAGAGCCGCGGTTATTATAGCTGAATCGACGGCAATATTCTGGTATTAATTGGTAATCTGTTGGTTCTTCCACTCCTCCCCCTTTTGTAGTTAGGAAAGACGAAAACACTTTATCGCACAATACGTAAACACGACCTCCCTCATGGTTAACTTCGCCAATACAAACCTACTATGAACAGATTACCATAAAATTTTCAAAAATTTTGTTTACATTGACATATGGGATAAAATGATAATAAATATTTCATGTAATAACTAATGGTGTCATAACACTCACAATGTATGACTAGGTTTATATGTTAAACGCCAAGAGTGGAAATCATAATTTGTTCATGGCAATGTAAGTAGTCTCTTTAGTGATGCTTTATGATTCCAACAAAAACGATTTTGACGATATGGTATCTGGATAAGTCAAATGAAATGAGATCGGTCTAAAGTTATCAACTTCCGCTTGTCGTTAATAACAAAACCATGTTTTTTAGTACAATGAACTTATTGCGTACTCTTTACTTGAATACTAAATACAAAAGGACACACCCGTTCTTCGGTAATTAAATGAACGTATTGGGCAAATCTGTGTTTGTTCCGAAAAATACAACTTGGTCAGCAAAAAAACAGTCGCAGCATAAATATCCATCTATATTTTACATATTTTTTCTCAAATTTTCAGACAAAACGGCGTCCCTAAATTTTGGCGCCCCGGACAAATGAACCTACATTAACACATGTAGCTAAATGTAGTGATTACTCAAATAAATAACAGTATTAATAAATTGGCCAGATGAACTAAAACTGTCTGAAATGTTTCTAAAACGTAAAATAATTCATTCTCAAAACGTTTGTCTTATATATAGTAGTGTAAAACGTACTTATATTTCGAGAACATCCTATACACATCAAAACTACTACATTATTAGCAAAGTATATGTTTGAATATATACACAATCTCTTGCGAATTTACGGCAGGCGATTACAGTTGGCTATAATAATAGAAGAATCGACTTATGTTACTGCTCACACATGTGTCGACAAAGTTGCTTTAATGCAATGATAGCACGAGTCGACATTAGATGTTGCAACACTAATTTTTTTGAATATATACTTCGTCATAGATTAATTTAGTTATTCGTTTCTCTGAAACATTTGCTATCCATAATAAATAGATCGAAATAAAAAAACAGAAATAACTTCAACCCCAGATATAAATTGTCTACTAAAAAGTTAGTGGAATCCTTAATACAAGCGTAGAACACAGCATGAAAGGAAATAGGGGACAATTGTATTAGCCAAATCTCGTTACTTGGTCAGTTCAATCAAATCAGGAAGAAAACGAACTTTGATCATATAGGTCAAAGCGTATCCTCAAGAAACAAAAAAGAACGATGCTTGTTAAAGATATCTGACAAATTTCAAGGATTCTATCGCCATTAAAACAGTGCCGAAAGCGTAGGGGCGCAATCATTTCAACCACTACAAGCGTTGTAGGTCCTGGCAATCAGTAGCTGAAGCTTTGGAACTTTTTTCTGGAGCTCCCGGCGGTAGGCATGAAGGGTCTTGTTGTTAAGCGCAATCCGGGGCGTCGTCTACTCTTGTTCACCAATTCACGCGTACGAGCACGTGGCCAGACTTAGATCAACACTTGGATGCATACTGACTTTTTGTTTCTTTTCATATAATCGTTGCAAATTAACAACTACCCGATTCAATAAGTACATTAACACTGTCAGCGGTCCTGGTTGCTTAATTAAAATTCAAAATAATGTATTTTTCCAGCTCGCGAATAAAATACAGGGCATAAATTAATATCAACTAATTCACAAGCTGTATAAACCGTGAGGTTTCCGGCAACAATTTTCGGTTCACAGTATATAACTTACGAGTAAATTATCCACCACATCACAGTTTATAGCGCAAGGTTGACAAGAACATTCACCAATTGTTTTATGTACCTCATAAATTGGATACTTGCATAATAAGTACATACTAAGTGTATATTCAAATAAAAATAGTAAAAAGTGGTCAAGATGTCGTTGTCTGTGACTGAAATACTAATAATGTAAAATTTAAAAAAGTAAAATTTACAGAAAACTATTAAGAGACGTGAATACTTAAACACTAGGATAAAAACTATTGAAAATGTGAATTTGTGCCAACTAAATAAAACAAAGGCCGGTTACAATAATTGAACACCTACTTGTGTTTCAGTCCTATTCCGACTTAGCAGTGCAGGATACTGCAAAATGTGAGTGATGGATGATGGTTAGGGTTAGTGATTCAATTTGATTTTAATTAATTGCATGTTCTTTGTTATAAATTTTTTTTTTAATTTGGCATCCATCAAAATTATTATTTCTCTAAATTGCAATTAATTTTAATTTCATTGTATTTTTGCCAAGAATACCCACAATTAAATTTCAGGAAGAAGAACTTGTAAAGCAGTAACATTAAATGTTCCAAAGGGTGTCTACGACTTTGGAAGACGCAGAAGAAGTTTAATGATAATAACATTAATGTCTGAGTAATACTTTACAGAAAGATGACCCATAAGTGCACGCTCAAGCACTACATCATCAACAGCAGCTTCCCTTAGGATATTTTACACAAAGTATTAGAATAGCTACTTGACTCACGTCTTCAAACCAAAAGACTTGACATGCAAGGGAAAATAATAAAAACATCGTCAAGAAGAAAGAAGGAAGAGCCTGATACGAGTATTTGTGGACTGCAACGTAACCTCGTTATTAGATATACCACAAGAACCTTAGTGATTAGATCATATCGTTCAATCAACACAAGTCGTCAGCATTTGTATTACGGTAGATAGTGAATATGATCATTTACAATAATATTTAATAAACGTTTCTAACCTATTTCTTTCATCCAGTATCCGCCGGGTTTGGTCGGTCAAAAACTGACGTGAGTTTCGGACCGAAACCTGAAAGCTTTTAAACAATCGCCTGTGCAAGCGATTTTCTCTTATGTCGCAGCATCCATACGACTTCGCATACCAAAACGTTCGAATACTTCCTTTCCACACCGACAAAAACTATTGAGTTAATTTGTAAAGTTCCAAATTGTAAGATATACCGACATTGATTGCAGTTCCTTACATTTCTTCTATCGAAATCAAAATTTTCAACTTCTGCGTCAATAAAATTACTATGACACCGAAACCTATTTGCAGCCATCACTTACAGAACTACAAATACTACTACTCTAATATTTGGAACATAATTTTCCTGATGATTTAAAAAATCAAGTTTTCTAATAAAATTTTTTCTTGTGTACCGATTCTCTCAAATTTGACACACTTACCAATAATGTTTGTTTGTATTTTTGTTCCTAATTTGACGTAAATTCCCAAAGCTAAAGGGCTTAAACTGCCCTTGACCTTTGGATAATGATCCATACCTTTTTTGTTCGATTTTTTTCTAAATTTTGGTGACACACAATTAAAGAGCATCAAAAAATTTTCAAAAAACGTCCTCTTCTTACATCACGATAAAATGAGCTGTTTTCGAAAAAAACACTTTCTAAAAGTTGCTTGTACTGAATGAATACCAACTCACTTCAGCTCATTTTCAACATTAACAAAGCATGCTTTGGAAACAACTGCGGAGTTGCTTTGTAAACAATTAATTTTGACAGATAATAAGTTGTTGCAAGTTTCTTATTGAATTGTTGTGATTAATAATAAGATAAGATGAATCATAATAATTATTCTAACGTCGAACTACGTGACATGCATTATTATTATGGTTTAGCTAGCGGCAATGCAATTGCAGCAAGACGTTTGTATGTTGAAGCATTTCCGAATAGAAGGATGCCACAATAGCGAATGTTCAGTACTATCCATCGAAGACTTGGAGAATTTGAATCGTTTAAAACTAGACATTATGATGCAGGTCGTCCGCGAAGAACTCGAACTCCAGGAGCAGAAGTTCGTGTTTTGAATTCAATCGAGAATAATCCTAACACAAGCGTAAGATTAATTGCTACTCAGGAAAATATTCCGAAAAGGTCGGTGCATGAAATTTTAAAAGAACAACTCCTTCATCTCTACCATTACCAAAAGTTCGAGCCCTAACTCTTGAAGATCATTGAATTTCTGCAATAGCATTAGAAATCTCCACAATGGCGATCAAAATTTTGTGCCTTCAATTCTTTCCACTTATGAAGCTGGCTTTGGACATGATGGCTTAATCAATCTTCATAATGAACATTATTGGTCTGATGAGAATCCTCACTTGGCGATACAATGCGGTTTCCAAAATAAGTTTTCTGTTAACGTGTGGGCCGGAATTTAGAAAACCACTTAAGTGGGCCACATTTCTTTCCACATAGACTCAATGGTGAGATTTACTTGGATTTTTTGAGAAACCAATTGCCCATTCTATTGGAGGATGTACCCCTGCGAGTAAGACATGCAATGTGTGACTGCTGCAAGACGGCGCACCTGCACATTTCAGCATAGCGGTGAGAGAATTCTTAACCGAAAGTTTTCCGGAGAAATGGATAATACGCAGTGGGTTTGGGCAGTGGGCTCCCAGATCGCCTGATTTGAAGCCAATGGATTTCTTCTTTTGGGGTTATCTCAAATCTCTTGTATACAGGATATCAGTGCATAACGTTGAAGAGCTGAGGCAAAGAATTATTGATAACTGTTAGGTTATTAAACAAAAACAGGGAATATTTGCTAGAGTTCGTCATAATTTCCTGAGAAGAATTAATTTGTGCATTGAGGTGGAAGGATATCACTTTGAAAATTTGTTATAAAGATATGTATTAAACTGTTGTCAATTGTAGTTATTTATTAAAACATATTATCTCATTAAATAGTATGTATTTCCAACAATATCAGTTTAAGCCCTTTAGCTTTGGGGAATTTACGTCAAATTGGGAACAAAAATACAAACGAACATTATTAGTAAGTGTGCCAAATTTGAAGAGAATCGGTACACGAGAAAATATTTGATTAAAAAAGCTGATTTAAAAATCAAGCTTTGAGGCCGTGTAACTCCGTTGTTTTTGATTTTTAGAAAAATGTTATAGGAACTTGTGGCATTAATTTTTTAAGTAGAATTACCCCTGAGTTTTTACTCATAATTTCCGGAGACCCTGTATATTTCTGATCTTCCTTCTTTACAATGTCGAAAATTCCTCAGAAAGAAAGCTATCTGATGATTTGGATATTATGGAAAATTATTTCACAAAATGGCAATTATGCCCCGATCTTAAAAAAACAGAGGTTTCTTGTTTTCATTTAAGTAATAGAGAAAAAGTAGAAAACTTAATGTTATCTTTAATAATACAAAGTTAAACCATAATTTTAACCCAGTTTATCTGGCAGTAACTTTAGATACATTTATAATTTACAAAGAACATTTAGAAAAGTCAAACAAAAATGAAACAAGCAATAATGTTATTCAAAAATTAGCTGGAACAACTTAAGGAGCAGATGCAAAAACACTTCGTACAGCTGCATTAGCATTAGTTTATTCTACATCAGAATATTGTACTTATGTGTGGTTGAATAGTTATCATACACAAAAAATTGGTGCCCAGTTGAATTGCACTGTGCGTATAATTAGTGGAACCATTAAATCTACTCTTCTCGATTGGCTTCCTGTTCTGTGTAATATTACTCCATCGAACATTCGACAAAAAGCTATGTTAAAACGAGAATGGGATAAATGCTAACTCATCAAAAACTTACCAATTTGGAATGACATTGAGAACCATCCTGCCAAAATACTTAAATCTTGAAGTCCTATATGGTTGCAACACTACTTGTGGTCTGGAGTTGATGATTTCAATAAACATCTCATTGATCATCCAACAATAGAAGTCCTGGCTTTGACCAAAAAGAAAAATTTGGTCAAAAAGTAAATCGCTATAAGAACAGGCCATTCAAAATGCAACTCTATGTTGTTTGAATGGGGTGCGGTTTCTAATCCAAATTGTGACTGTGGAAACGAACCGGAGACCGTTCATATATTGTAGAGGATTGTCAATTAACGAAGTTTAAAGAAGGGGTTTCTAAAAATTCATAATTTAACGGATGAAGCTATATTATGGCTTACGAATCTGAAGGACATCTGAAGTTCAGCTATATTTTGTATTCTCTGTCGTGATTGTCCGTTTTTCAATATTTTTTTGCTATTTCTTTAACCTATTTCTTTTTGTCATTGTCGTGACTGACGCTTGTACCGGTCCATTATATGTCGTCATGCAATGGCTGCGCTGTATATTTTATGTCTTATTTACCTTCTATAATGTTTACACACTTCATTAAAATTATTACATATGAATACTAAGGTGAATAAGGGTTAGAATGTTTAGGTTTTAGTGGTTTTCTTAAACCTTGAAGCAAATGCTTTGCGAAGACAAACCAATCCACAATTGTACACGGTTTCGTCACCACAGTATAGGTACAGGTTTATACTGATCTTCTGGGGCACCACACATAACACTTACATCACAATACAATATTTAAAATGTACCATACGAATAAATAAACTGAGGTAATGTTTGTATGTAGCAGCTACTACCTCATACGAGCAGTTGTGAAACCACAACTTTGTGGAGCAATTGCTTACCTACCATTGGAGTTTCAGTTCTTCAGACTTTCGACAAAAACTAAAAAAAAAAAAAAAGATTATAAATTTTGAGCCTTTTTTGGATTTTTTGACAATAATTTACCGAGATTAACTTATGCGATTTTTATTGCTTCGTCTCCGAATTGTAGATGATACGGGAAGCAAACTTCTTTCCGTATAGTTTTAGAACAATCTGTATTTACCATTTTAATTGTTATGCAACTTGCGTTTAGTGTCAATCATTTGAAATTAGGACTTTAACAATGCCTCAACCGGATTTAAAAAAAATTAAATATTAACATATTTAATTATTTGTTGAAGAATTTATAGTAAATTTTCGATAAATAAAAAAATATGAAAAATGCGTACCATAAACACTTTTTTTTTCTCTCAATTGTAGACCTCCCGTGAGAAGTCACTGTGAAAGTAAAGTGTCATTGTAGACAATTTTTGTCAAGATACTATTTTAACTTTGAAATTTAATTCATCTGTTAGTGCATATAAAACATTTAGCTTGGTTAATTTTGTAGTAAATCGATCGAACAATTAATGTCTGAAGGATCCACATTGATTGTTAGGTTTCTTTATGGAAAAAGATTCATCCTTATCGTTTTATGTAAATTTATGCACCCAAAACTTTCTCTTTAATTAGTAAACTATAAACGGAAAGGATGCTTTGACATTTCGCTTAAATCGGTCTAAAACATTAACTGCCCTTAAGTTATAAGATAGGATTAGTTTACAAACTCTGTAATGACCAATTCTGTAAATTATAGCAAAGGAGGAACACTATAAATTGATGGATTTAAAGACACGTCCTTTAAGGATATGTAGATTGAGCTGTAAACACGGGGTGCTAAATCCTTACAACTAAGGCGTAAATTGTGTCAGAGAACAATCATGCGGTATTTGCTCTGTTTCGTCAGATTAGTGTACCAAGAAATACGAGCTTTAATGGTTACACCGCGGATTCTAACATTACTAAATCCTATCTCCGTTTAAGTACGGGTACGGTTACTTAATTTAGGGATGCATTCATAAAACGAAACTATGGAGATTGTGCTTAAATTTACAATAATCGATTAGGGTCGTTGGTAAAAATGCGTAAGAATTTTTTGCTGTTTCACTTTGGAGCTAACGCGTAACACATTATTTATCCCTTAATTTAGGGATAGTATATATTCAGAATTCATATCAAAAGAGATTTGTCAAGATTTACGAGTAGCTAGCTAGTGGCACTCGTCTGCGGCACGGACAACTAGATGATTGATAACAGTTGAAGTATCTTCCACCCCACAAACTGTTCTATCAAAATACATATTCCTGATTCATTCGATACAGTAATTGCATTGTCTAGCACGCGCAAGATTTTGTGTTTTAATTTAAAGTTCAAATCCGTTACCCGCCTTCCCTATTTACAATTTAGTCCGTATTAAAAATTCATTATATTAACTTGCGTGAATCCAAATTCGAATTAGGATTTGAGGGTGCACGATTTGATCCGCATCATTCAGGTATCTGTAGTTAAGAATACCTCCCTTATTTCCTTTTGCCGTTCATGTTGATATTAGTTATATTAATAATATTTATTATGAACGGTTGAATAACTAAGTTTAATTCTTTAAGTTCGCCAACTTTGGCAGATGCGCCTGAAAATGTTCACTTAACTACTGTATAACTTGGGAAAGAATCTATTGTGTGGAAGAATAACCCTTCATTGTTAACAGTTGTCGATTTAATGCAGCTTTTTAGTTAACCCTAACCAATTTTCACTCAATTAAATTCTACCATTGCTTATAAGAAAATTATTTAAGAATTGTGCTAAAAGGGGTAAAATTATTATTTTATTTCGAGATTTATTTAATTTCCAATTTAAACCGCTGACAGAAACAAGAGAGTCATTATTGACACGAAAAACTTATAGCCTGTGTAACTGGTGTGTGTTCAAGTAGAATGCATTATGGACTCTTATATTTTTCTTGACTCATATCTGTTCGCAATAAATTTTCAAATTCGTGTGGTCAAATTCATAAAGAAAAATTGACAGCATATATGTTTTTATTACTTTTGCGACTGTATTTATAGAGCTTTCCACGAGAACAAATCCATTTTCTCTTCATTTTATGAGGTAACGTAATTTTCACTTTTTAGTGTACAGTACATAAATTTTATTGCTGTGATATTTCTCTTGTCATAAGCTAAAAATTGTTTGCCCCTTGTTGTTGAACTTATTTACATATACTTAACCAAATGTTCTAAAATTTACCTAGGTAATATTTGCTTGTTTCAAACAATGGTTTTTGCTTTGGTGCAACTATAAAATACTTTTGATGCTATAGAGCAGAGGTTCCCATACTTTTTTTTCTCATAGACCACTTTAAACATTTGCAGCTATTACATTTACTAACTTACTTCCAAAACCCGAAAAAGTATATGTCTATGTAAATCTGTGTTGTGGCTATTTTTCAATCAACTATGAGTTGAAAGTTTTCGAAAAAAAGGTGAGAATTTATATTGCTTTGATTATGCTGTGAGTATTGTCATTCAAGCTAAGTTTCAAAGCCAGTCTAAAAAGCGTCTTCATCCAACAGTTGGATTCCTACTTTACTTTTTTGTATTCTAAGATTGACTCACAGTACAAGAAACCAATAATCTCCCACTTCGGAGTGGTAAAAGTAAAAATAAATATTTTTTTGTTTTGTAGCTATTTATTCAAACACAAAAATTACTACACTTTTAATTATGTTGTTATAACAGTCTTAGTAGAATCAAAATTTAACATCAAAACTAATAATGATTATTAGTTTTGATGTTAACTTTTATCTCAGATTACCATTGTAATCTGAGATAAAAGTTATAATTTTAATGGGAGGGATGTACTTGGTGAATTGACAGCAAATTATCAATATTTGGCTTGAGTTTAGTTAAGTATAACCGTAAATCTCCTCGCTCTGTAATATTTAATCTGCTCCGTTTTTTGTCAACAAGTTTGTTACGGCACTAAAACTGCGTTCGACAAGATATGACAAAGGAAACGCTATGAGAAATTTTTGCACAATTCCCCACAGTCCTGGATATTTTTCAGGTATTTGTGCCTGCAGCCAAAATGATTGATACCCTCTTTTGAATGCTACTTTGAGCTCCTCATTAGTGCTAAGCTCGAGTAGCTCTTCTTGCAGTACCACATTTTCCACTTCAGTTTCATCATATGGATTTATTATCCATGGTGGTATATCCATCGACAGAATGTCTTCAAATCTGATTTTAAAATCATCATACAGGGCAATCAAATGTTGAACATACGTCTGAATATCTTCGTCGAGGCATTCTACCTGCGATAAATTTGGAAACTGGGAAAATTCACGTCGACCAATATTTTGCTTCATAAGTTTCAGTTTACCAAGAAAAGCTGAAATTTCACTCTTTGTTTTTATCAAATTGAGGCTGTCCCTTGTAACTGTAGGTTGAGGTCATTGAATTTTTGAACAAATCTGTCAAATACGCAATGTCTGCTTTGAAATTCATGAGGTTTTCTTTTAAAACAGGATCTTTAGTGTTCAGAAACTCTAAAACAGAGTCGAAAAGCAAATAGAATCTTGATAGACATGCACCTTTCGACAACCAGCGTACTTCGGTATGTAGCAGCAATCGTTGGAAGTCCTCATCATTTTCTTCGCACAACTGTGCAAATAAGCGCGTATTTAATGCATTGCTTCTTATTTTGTTAACTGCATTAATCACAAATTGAAGCGCTTGGTGCAATCTATCACTCAATTTTTTCGCTACTAGATGTTGTCGGTGGATGACACAGTGAATTGCAATTACCTCTGGTATAATCCTTTTAAGATGACTTATAAACCCATGATATCGCCCGACCATGGCAGGAGCTCCATCTGTTGCCACCGAAATAATGTTTGTGAATGCAATTGATTTTTCCGTAAAAAATCATTCAGAACATTAAAAATTGATTCACCTTTAGTGTCAGTCTTCAAAGTTTTCGCGAATAGTAACTCTTCAAACATTTGTTCGCCTTTGATAAATCGAACATATGCCAATAATAATGCTTCATTGCCAGGTAAAGTTGACTCGTCCAGTTGAATAGAAAAATGAGTTGTTTGCAGATAATTACACAAGAAACTTTCAACATCAGAGCTCATTTCATCAATACGTCTTTGTACAGTGTTGTTACTCAAAGGAATTCTTTTAAGTATGTCAAATGAAGATTTGTGCAGGACAGTTTTAAGACCTCTTCAACAGCAGGCAAAATTAACTCCTCTCCAATGGTATGCGGTTTCCCAGATTTTGCTATAAGTAATGAGATATTGTAAGATGCCCGCAAGCCATCGTCGTTGCTTTCAGACGTTGAAGCGAACATACTATGCACGGTGGGTCTCTTTTCATACTTTTCCTTCAATGTTTGGAAATATTTCAAATCCTTACCTATTTTGTCAGGATGACACCTTCTTAGATGATCTTCCAGCTTCGATGGTTTCATAGAGTCATTGCTCAAGACTTTGTTGCATAAAAGACACATGGGCAATCGCTTGTCTGTATTTGATGGAAGAAAACCAAATTTCAAATATTCAACACTGTACTGTCGACACTTCTTCTTAGATTCAGCCATGTTTCGTATCAATTACTTACCTGTAAATATGAAAAAATGTTTGTTAAGTAATCTTAAAATGATTTAACAAACATAATAGAAGTGGCTTTTAAGATACAAGTTGCTAACAAATAGATAGGTAGGTACTTACTTTTCCAACACTGGCAAACAATAATATCAATTCACTTTAATTTTCAAAAGTCAGAAAACTACTTCCGTCACTGGTGAACACTTATATAGGTACACTTTCTTTTTGAAATTCCGGAAACAACTGAGTAATGTTTATCATTCGCATTCGTATTTATATTAAAGAAAAATCCAACAAGTTCATGCAAGTTCAGACACGACTTTAACTAGGCGGGCGGGCGGCGCGGCATCGGCGAGTCTTGACACGCTCTTTCTGAATATGGAATATGCAAGTTCTTACAAAAACAATTGCTGAGCTTCTTATAATATTGTCTTCCTATATTCATAGGAGAAGTCAAGCTTCTTATAATATTGTCTGCCTATATATTATTGTCTCCCTTATTCATAGGAGAAGTCAAGTCGGGTCACCTAATACATTTTATAGACCCCCGTTAACGAGTTGTGGACCCCATTTTTTCCACGCAAGCGTAGACCCCTATCGGGCTCCCGTGGACCCTGGGGGTCCACCTGGACCACTTTGGGAATCTAGGCTATAGAGGGATACGTATGCAACGACCTGCATTCTTCTTCCGAAATATAAGCAGTGCAAACACAACAATCATAATCTACTTATGAATGTGTATTAAGTAACTGAAGACAATTATAATGATAGGTTGTTATAAAAAGTATGTACAATAATTAATCACCTACGTTACTCATTTTCCCAATTTCAACCCAGGACGGTTAGAGTGAATAAAATTGTTTCCGCTCATCTAAAAAATGGAAACTTATGTGACAATTCAAAAATTCACAACGAATTAAAGAAATTAGTACTAAAATTAGGGTAGATAAAATTTTTGTGTTTAACTTGGGGTGAAGTTGAATTTGAAAAAGTTTTCTAATCACCCCGAGGATCCATCTTGAAATTTATTTATTTTTACCAAAAAATCTCATTTTAATAATTGGTTGTCTACACACTGCTTTATTACCAGTAGCAATTAGAGCTGGAGCATCTTGCTTATTAACTTTGTTGTCAATAAAAGAATCATCACAAGAATCAAAACAAAACTGATGGTATTGAATTGAACGCCTTCTTAAGCAGCATGATAAATCGTTTGTAGAACTGTTATTTTATGACAGAAGAAGAATAGGTTGTACGTCGTATTTGTTCACAATGTTTTATATTCTGCATGTCAACCCCAAGGTAATCATAAAAAGATATAGCTATATCTTGCCTGTAACGACCCATAAAGCACTGAAAGTAATTGTCAACTGTAGCTTCAAAAGAGGTTTGTTGTCACCAAAATTGTTTGGTTATGCACAATCTGTGGACAACCTTGAACGGGTTTTACGTTTCAAAATTTGACATGATTGTTAATAGTAGCCATGGATTGACTGTGCCCAAGAAGCCATTGATAGGTTTTGTGCTTCTTTATCACGGGCTGTTCGAAAAAACTTTTTAATTTAATGTTCACTAACGATGTTTCTATGATTTTTCAGTGTCATTACAAACGTCTTGATAAATGCAACACTCCAAGGGCCAACAGTGATTACAACATCAGTTATCTCCTTTATGTTGTCATTGGCGGTTACAGAATTTTGTCAAAAGTATTGGATATATATCAAATATAAAAAACGTTAATTTTTTCATTTCATCTGAAACTTTAACTTAAAAATTTTTGCCAAACTGCCAAAAATTGACCAAAAAATTGTAACATTCAGAAAGATTTATCTCGAAAAGTGTTACAGTTATAATTGGTCTGTAATTGGGTAAACTTCTTGTACATTTAATAATGATCTTAATTTTATAGTAACATAGGTCGATTATTGATTTAAGACCTCTTGTTGGCTGGTCAATATATTGATCTCCTTGTCAGCATAGAAGGTGTTCGTTATTTTCAAAGCGTACTACTTACAGACGTCTATGAGTGCCTTCTCATTAGCCTTCCCATTATTGTTTATAATTTCTTCTGCATGCATACCCACAATTGAGTCTGTTTTAACCTCTTCAGACCTGATTTATTTACAATTTTCTACAGAATTTGATAACATTTGTACAGAATACTGTACATAAATTTGTAAGCGTTCTTATTACTACTTAGAAGCGATTAGTACAAATCAGACCTTTTGTACAGTATAGTGTACATACTAAATTGTTATACTTGTGAATACTGTCATCTGTTGAGTGGTAGTAAAATTTTATTTAGGTATGTAAGTTATAGCCTTTCGCGGGAATAACATAACCTTTTATGCTCTCTACTTACAAGGTAAGTTTTATAAATTATTACGCATTTCAATATAATTACACCTACCAATAACGTTTTCAGAATTATGCCTTTACATTGCTAATTAGTTAATTTTTTCGAAACATTAAAATTTCGTCGTAATTTACCCACCAATTTTAATGTACAGTATTATGTACATTCAACACAAACTTAACTTTTAATTTTTTTTTGTAGTTTTTTTGTAAAAATGTATCGCGGATTTAGAAATCGATCAGAGTATATATTATCGCTTCTACAAAATGGAAATGACTCTGAAGTTGAAAATCTGAGTGATAGCAATGATGAAGATGATGAAATTAATAAGTTGCTTACTGAAAACGATTTACCAAGCAATTTACTTGAAACAATTGACGACATTCTTTAGAAAGTGATAATGAAAATGAAGACCAAAATATTTTAGAGATTTTGAACAATAACACTGAGCTATACCAAGAAGGAAGTAAAAATGGAGATCAGAGCAACAACAATAATCAACAAGAAGAAGATTTAGAAAACTTGTATTTATTTTTGGGTAAGTTTCTTGTTACCTTTTGAAACATAAACAATTACATGTATTTCTTAGGGATTGCAACTGAAAAAACACATATAAAATGGTCTAAAAACAAAAATCTATTTACTCCAAACGTTGTACACTTTCGCAAAGATGATGATGACTCTATTCCTGAGCTTTTATCACCATTGTCATATTTTTGAAATATATTCCAGAAAATATGTACGAAAAAGCTGCAGAATTTACTAACATATACGCTCATCAAACAAATCACACAATAAAACCGTGCAACTCTTCTGAGATAAAAATTTTAGTTGCCTTGCACATTGCTGCAGGAACTTTAAAATTTCCTAGAGTTCGCATGTATTGGGAAAAAACGTTGAATATTTCTTTATTTATTAACAACATGTCTAGGGACAGATTTTTTTCAACTCAGGAACAATCTTCATTTTGTGAACAATTTAGAAAAGACCCGACAGCTGCAATGATATATTTTACAAAGTGAGACCTCTCTATGACTCAATAAGAAACCGGTGTCACCAATTACAGTTACCAGAGGAGTTATGCGTTGATGAACAGATGGTACCATTTACTGGAAAAATATCTGTATTGCAGTACGTTAAATCTAAACCAAATCCATGGGGAATTAAAATTTTCGTTCTTTGCGGAAGCAATGGGATAGCATATGATTTTATTATATATCAAGGCAGTAAAACAGAGATTAATCAGATGGTTGTACAGAAATTTGGATTAGGAGCAACAATGGTTTTGGCACTTTCTGAAAGAATAACTTGCCACGGCCACATTTTATATTTTGATAATTATTTTTCCTCATACCATCTTTTACAAATATTAAAAAAAAGAAATATTTGCTGCTTGTACCATACGTATCAACAGATTTCCAAAACCAGCACTCTCAACAGACAATGAAATAAAGAGAAAATGCATGGGCAATGAACGAGGATACTCAGAAGAATGTTTCAGTGCAGACGGGGATGTTGTCGTGACAAAGTGGATTGATAATCGTTCTGTACTTCTTGCTTCCAACTTCATAGGTATTGGAGAAACTAACAAAGTGAAGAGATGGTGCAAAAAGAAAAAATACATTGACGTCGATGGACCCGAAATTGTTGCTAAATATAATTCAGGGATGGGAGGTGTTGACCTTCTTGATCGGTTGATAAGCCATTACAGAATATATATAAAATCTACTAAATGGACCCTCAGGATGATAACGCACGCGATTGATTTTGCTCTGGTGAACTCCTGGCTAGAATATCGTATAGATTGTGAAAAATTAGGTGTAGCAAAGAAAAAAAGACTTGATCTTATGCATTTTAGGATGCAGGTTGCCAATGATTTAGTAAATGTCAACAAACACCTTCTAAAAAAACGGGGTAGACCAAGCAGTAGCAACATAGAAAATCCTATTCCCCGCAAAAGAGGCGAAGTTAGACCTTCTGACGACCTTAGATTTGATGGAGTTGATCATTTACCCGAACATGACCAGCAAAAGGAACCAGCACGTTGTAAACGTGCGGGTTGCAAAGGTCGTTCTCATTATAAATGCATGAAATGCAATATACATTTATGTATCTGCAAAGAGAGAAGCTGTTTTTCTGATTATCATAGAAGATAAATTTCGATCTATGTCTAGCTGCCTAATGTACAGAATAATGTACATATATTTTGGTAATAAAAACAATTTTTTATGTAATCAGTATTATTTATTCTACATACACATTTAAGAAAGTATATTTTTTGAAAAAAAAATTTTTTTGCTGTTTTTAAATAGTCAGGTCCCTAGCCATTCTATAGTTTTATGTACACAATACTGACCACTAGGTCTGAAGAGGTTAAGTGCATCATCATTGGGTGCATAGATTCCGATGATAGTTATGGTTTTACCCTCAGACTAAATATAAGCACCTATAATAGACGAGTAACTCTATATTTGCTTTATACCGAAAATAAAGCCGGAATACTAGAAAGAGAGCACCGATCAGATTGGTATTTTTGTTACATAAGTTGGTATCTTTTTTTAAAGAAAACCGTCTTAAGCACAACTTTATCGATAAAACACAGAGTTCGAAACCTTGCCATAACTCAAGAATTGATTGAAATATTTTCGTTTACAAAAACCTTCCACTTTAATAAAGAGTCCAGGAGTTGTTAACTGCCTGGCAAAAATAACAAAAAAATCATGTATTTTATAAGTTGACAGTGACAGTTGACATATATTTTAGGTTAAGAGTGACAGGCCGGAGCATAAATTTAACCTTTTCGTATGCTGAATTAAAATAATTCTTGTTATTTTTCGACGCATCATGTGACAGTGATAGCTCCGTCCTTGTACTTCAAAGCAATGGAGCACGTTTGTTACGGTTCTAAATTTTTGAATCTGAACGCAGGTCGTAAGCCGTGTTAAAAACGTCGGACGTAGGTTGCGCGTTCGATGGAAATCAACTCTACCGCGCTACAGCAAATTTTTCTATTGGTGATCGGTAATTACTAACTCAACGACGGGCCGACATCTTGGCACTTTTTCATTTCTCTTGGGTGGTTAACGATAGCTCATGAAGCAAATAAAATATAAGTGAAATTTCAACGTGGCTTCAATAATTGCACCATAATTGAGTGCGGAAAGATAAAACCGATTAATTTACACCGTAAGTGAGTCTTTTTTACTATTTTTTGGTTACTTTCGAGGTTGTGTTAATTGTTAATTAAAACGTTTGCTTTAGCACGTGTGTTAACCTTACACTTTCACCTTATCTTACACCTGGAAAAGTTTTGGGGTGCTAGAACAGCTATTTAAGAACCTCTCCCTACCTAATTGTTCGAGTACCTCGATTTCGCCTCCACTTAAGCAGACAACAGCTGGTGAATGCTGAAGGCTTGACCGACTTGTTCATGCTGCATTTCTATTACTTTGAGGGACCCTACTGGTCATCTGCTTTTCGATCTAAACCTCCGCTAAAGGAAATTCTGGAATTAACTACTTTCGACCTGTCTATCGTGTTTTTTTCAAGTTTAAATTAATATTAAGGCACCGTTGTGTAAGTGACGTATGTACGCCAAGGTTTTCGTACGAACCAATCTTAAATTGGTACGCTCTCTTTAAATTTGGGATGTAACTATAAAACTTATCTGAATTTGATACATTAATTACGAGCTTTAATTAAATCGTTGTTGCTAACGCCCGTAAAACTTTATGGGACAGTCTCTTTTACTTCTTACATATTCTCCTAGTATTTTTCAGTTGTTATTTGCTATATTTAAATTGTCTATGTGTCTCTCTGATATTGTGTTCGTTTTAACGTGTTAGATCTTTTAGTAAAACCAAGTTGTACTTCTGTTGGTCGGTTTTATTTCTATCTATTACTCAGCAGGTGGCGCCACGTTACGCAACAATTTATTTCTTTTTAGCTTCCTTAAGGACTTCCCAACTCTACCGACGGAGCCGGACACTCTTGGGAAACTCTAATAAATTCGAGACCTTCCATGAATATAGTGCGTTAATTCGAACTCAATAGTATTGTTCTTATTATAAGTTGTACTGCTAGAGCCGTCTATTCTTTTATGTATTTGTAAGCTACAACCGTTACACGTTACTTGTCTATAGGTACTTATATTTAGTCTGAGGTTTTACCTCTAATATGCATAGTTTTTATGCAGAGCTTGTATTTCTTTTTATAATTAAAACACGCCTGCTTTGGCTATTTGATTTTATCTACTCCTTCACAAAAATTATTCTTATACATCATCAGATTTTTACCTTTCTCTTTGTTTCCAAAATTATTCCTATATCTATGTTCTTCTTCTTTAATTCCCCATTATATTTTCTTGTTTGATTCATATTTTTGTACATTCCTCGTTGCTATATTGTTTTGCCTCGCTAGGTTTGTCTTCTTGACTGAGCAGGGAACTGGCCCATCACACAGCCCCCAACCTGAAGGCTTAGTAATTTTTAATCATCAATCTCAACCATTCTTGAGACCGGCTTTTTAACCTAAATAACTTAAAAAAACAGTTTTGCCTAGACAACAAGATCTCAAAAACAATTTATATGTGTCGTATTTCAGAATATCTTTTTTTTCGTTAAAATTTGATATTTTCAGTTTTCTATGACTTTGCGTCGTGCAATTTCGAATAATCCTATCATTGAATCAATACAAATAACATACAGCATTATGAAAAAACATTTTGATATTTTTATAAAAAAAGAGCGGTTTCTTTAGCGGACTAGTGAGAAAAAAGTAATCACCTTAAGACTAATAAATTGTTATAATAAACAAAAAAAAGTTTTTTTTTGTCATTGACTTTCAGTACCAACATGTAGCGAAACACAGTGATAGAAATCTTGAAAAACGTTCGTCGATTTTATTTTTTAATTAATTTTTCAAGTTTTCAGAATATGGTAATAAAATAAAAAACTTTTTTTATCTTTTCATTACACTAAAATAATTTCAAGAATCGATAGATTCTATAGCATACAGTACTATAAAGTATTTAAAATATGCAAATAGATACAAGTTGTACCATTTAAAAACAATCAACTTTATTTTTTGGACCACCCCGTATGTGCAAGAATACATTTATATATAAAATACAGTTATATTTCTGAAAGAATGAAACTGAACAGGTCAGTTTCACAACGTTTCAGTACATCATTGCTCTATTGGGGTTAAAAAAATAGTAAAACTATTTAAAAATAAAAAATAAATTACGTCTTTAGTGTTGTTAATTAAAATTGAATTAGGTTTTTTACCCTAGATTGATTTATGACATTTTCTTAATTAAGTGCGTAAATTTAATATAGTGTCCGCGCTTACACGTTAAAAATCCAACTAATTAACTAGGATATAAAGTATATCTCTGATATCATAAAACACATTGGACTTTCCCCTATTCGCTGCCATTTTATAGTCGTCCTTTTGATTGTTAAAGTTGAAAACTGCTACAATCAAAAATTTTCATAGCCCCATAAATTGGTTCCTTCATTTAAAAGCGTCATTGTCCGTTAAATTCCCTAAATTCTTGATTACAATCGGTATTATTTTCATTTTGTGTTTTAGACGTTTAGTAATTATAATCGTTATTCCATGTTAATACAATTTGTGTACTAAAGCATCGAAATATACAGTTTTTTAATTCATTACGTATTTAATGTAATGGCGACAACGAGCACCACATCAACAGAAAATTTGGTGCCAGATACTATTTATTTCCTTACAAACGAATTTGAATGAAAACAACAGGTTAAATTTTTATTTATTCTGCTTATAAATTTAGTTCATTTGACTCTCGCCCAAAAACTTCGGTAACACGACAAATGCTAGTTCGACAAATGCGTACATATATGTACAGGAAGCCGACTATTGCAAATACCGACAATTGCGCTGACCATGACAAGCACTGTAAAGCGGTTGCGCAAAGAAATATATCTTGAATCAGGAGTTACAACAACAATAAAAATTAAAACAATACATTTTTTAACTAACAATACCATTATTTGACAAAATTATATTAACCAAACTATCCCTATCTTCTTTTCAACATTTTCTATTTTCATCTCCAACCATTACTTGTTTTCATTTTCTTCATTTCCACTTCTGAACCTTGCTATTATTCTTTTATCCTTCAGACTTGTTTTGGTACTTCTGAAGTTATTAATTTCTTATGCAATTCATTGTATTTGCCTTCCGTTATCTTTGGTCTTCTCTCTTGCATCTGATTTTCCTTATTACTCCTAACTAATTCGTCTTCCATATTTGTTCCTTCCTCTCTTAACCTGTCTATCTCCTCACTTGCATACTCTTCTCTTTCATAATATAATTTCCTATCTTCTTGTACCAGTTTTATTCTTTTCTTCGTTACCTCTTTTCCAGCACTCATATAAAATTGCATTTTCTTTTCTTCTTTTTATCCCTTCTTGCACCTCATTACCCTCTTTCCTGCCTGTTTTCTTATTTTTTTCTAAGTTACATTCTACTTTGCGTTTCTTTTCCCTAGTCCCGGTGTCCATTTCAGTATTTCATCTAACCTCTTTCTAATAAAATAACTCCACACAGTACATCATGACACTTATCACCAGCTTTTAAAATCCATCATTTTTTTTCATATTATTCGCAAACATTCTTTCTCCTAACTTCCTCTAATACAGTACATGACGATATTATCGTGACTTAACTTTGCAAAAACCCTTCTACTGACGTTTGCAACTTTGATGCCAACCAGCTGTCTTTTAGGGATTTCATAACCACACCACAAGTGGTTCGGTTGGAATCAATCATGCTTTTATCTAATTTCTAAAAATTTGAATATCCTTCCGTACAGCCCTATATAGAGGGTGACCCAGGGATGTCTAATTAACCCCAGAACTGTTTTGTTATTGAAGATATTGAGATGCGGTTTTACCAGTAAGTAAGCACACTTATGCTACATCTTTTGATTATATATAGTGTTTCTATAGAGGGTGGTAAACCAAAGTTATGTTTTTTTTTTTTAAATGGAACGCCCTCTATATTTTTACATAATTGGTTTTTTAACATGTAAAAATAATGGGTGCAGAATAGCTCTTTATGTTTCGGCGTTATTAAACTATTTATTAAAATACATCACTGCCCAGTAGTCCATAGATATTTTCCGACAAACTGGCCACAGAAAATTTTAAAATAACTTTGAGTTTAATAATTTTGATTCACATATGCACACAATATACAGAGTGTGCTGAAACTCAAAAGTTAAATAACTCTTTTTTTATAAATGGAACACCCTGTATTTCTGTCTACAGGTATTTATTTATTTATTTCTTTACATCCATCAATCAGCAACCAAATTCATACAAGGATGGAGAAAGTACGTATAGTAAGTTCATAGTAAGTTCATCAGTAATGCTAAAAATTAAGACACAAACAATTCAATGTACAAAACACAATATAAATAAATGAATTATTTCTTATGCTGATGGAATTTCATAAACACTTTCAATATTTTCTTGGCAAACAGTGGAAATGTCTAAGGAGCCTTGAATGTTTTCATATATGTTGCAAATACGATTGATAGGTGAGTTTCGGAACATATTAGTCTGAGGTGAAAAGTAGATCGATGCCTAGTTCCTAATCTTGGTACCTTTATGTATAAAATAGAACGGGACTGTCTGTTGCACCGTTGATCAGTTTAAATAAGAATAAGACAACCTGATAATGTCTTTGTACTTCTAGGCTACCAAGTTCAAACCCTCTCAGCAAGAAGTTGGTAAGAAACCAGTAGATGGATAGATGCCGTCAGTACGAAAAGCCAGATATTTTAGGAATTTCCTCAAGATGCTCTCTAGACTGTTTATATCACGCTGAGTAGAAGGAGACCATACAACAGAACCTTCAAGCATCGGACGAATAAGAGAGTTGTAGAGTAGCAATAACGTTTTTGATCCGAGATAGCTTTACTGTAGCGTATTATAAAGGCAAGAGTTTTATATTCCTTAGCCAAAATTGATTCTATATGAACAGTAAAAGAAAGAGAGGAATTAAAAATGATGCTTAGATCGTTCACTTGTTGAGTGCGTGACAGAAGTGTATTATTAACTTTGTAGGGAAATAAAATTGGAGAGCGGCGTTTTGTATAGGAAACCACAGTGCACTTTGAAATGTTCGCACCAGCTGAAAAACCTGTTTAGGTCGTCTTGTAGAATACTAGGATCAATAATTGAACAGATCCTGTAGTAGATATTCATATCATCTGCGTATAGTAAGTACTTGCTGCGAAAGATATGGAACACGTCCTTCATGAAGATCGTAAATAGTAATGAACTTAAGGCTGACCCTTGGAGGACACCCGTAAGAACTACGTAGGTATCGGATCGGTAGCGGTACTGTATTGGTGAAGCCGATCAAAAGGTTCTGTTAGCCAGCAGAATATACCATCAAAAGTAGGTACCCCGATGCGAGGAAGTACCTAAGTCATTTTTAAATCGTAGACACCAATTCGAAGAATCTGAAAGCATTAAATATGAAAAGACGGAAATACTGAGAAGAAGATTGATGAAAAAACTCAATAGGATGTTTTACTTAAAAAAATAACTTTGGTTTACCACCTTGTATATAAACACTCTGTATATAATCAAAATATTTTAAGAATGTGTGCTTATTTGGGGGGTAAAACGGCATGTCGATATCTTCTATACCAAAAAAAAGGTAAGAACCAATTACACATTGGTGTCACCCTGTTTGTCATTTAACCTCTTTCTAAGGTTGGTAATATAATTTCTCTAACAATTTCTTTATCAGATTTACATCAAATTAAATCAAAAGACTCCTTTACGAACACGCCTACCACTCTGGCAGCTTTTTATCGCTTCCGAACATTTAGTACACATTGCGACACCACTCCTTAACGTCTTCCTACAGTTCACCTAATAGAATGTCTTCCTTACTTTCCGAAGAGTCTTCTTTACGCCAAAGTCAAAGTCGTATTACGCAGGTTTAACTTCAAACCCGTTTGAATGGAGAATAGGTCTGTCTAGTCAAAAATGACATTAACGCAACACAAAAAAGTTATGGTTAATTAAATTCAGGAACAACACTGTGGCGCCCTCTAACATTAATCAAAACACTAAGTTAATATTTAAGTTTCTCGTCATCAATATACGCTCACGAATTTCGCCCAATTAACATATTACAAAAATTAAAGCAAAAAAACCAAATAAAATAGTTTTTTTAGATGCACTGTATCTCAGGAACCAAGCCGTTAGTCAAAAATTCACCCTTTAAAGTTTGTACAAGTAATTAATTAACACCCGTTTGATCGTTATTAGTTAGTTTAAACATTTGATTTGACTCGATGTTGTTGTGCCTTGAAGCTTCTTCGCCTTATTTAACAGAGACAACAAATTCCGCTTTGTTGTTCTACAGTGACCGGCAAAGTTTGCATCAAATGGGAAATATGTTTGTAATTGAGATATCAAAAATTTGTTTTGGCAAATGAATTCAGCATACTGAATAACAAATAAAAGCACTTTGACAAACGTCATGTGAAAACTATCATGGCGGCAAATTTAAAAATATGTAAAAAGTGAGGTTAGATAACAAGATATTAAAAATGCTTAAGAAAAAAGTTGTTTAGAATTAGATTATACGTCTATGTGCAAATTTTCAAAAAAATAACGACTTTTCAAAAATATTAGTTTTCCGGCATTTTTTCCGGAAATTTTTTGTATGTTTTTGTATGAGCTTATTATCCAGGCAATATTGTCAAAAATTGTTTTAAATTGGGTTTAAAATGGAAGAATTGATCATTTTAAGATTATTTTAAAATAATTCTAAATTTGTAGTTTCAACCTTTTGTGTTCTGTAGACCATTGCAACAAAGTCCGTCCTAAAAAAAACAATGTTTTCTGTTCTTTACCGTCCATTGGTAGACTAATAAATAAAAATTACTAGATTGTGAAGTTTATTTGTTGGTTTTATTGTGTTTTATGCAAATCAAACCCAAAAAATTTTGTTTTCTCAATATTTCCGGAAAAAATGCCGGAAAACTAATATTATTGAAAAGTCGTTATTTTCTTTTGAAAATTTGCACATAGACGTATAATCTACTTCTGAACAACTTTTTTCTTAGGCATTTTTCAATATCTTGTCATCTAACCTCACTTTTTACATATTTAAGAAATATTTTTTAAATTTGCCGCCATGACAGTGGTCACAAGACATTTGTCAAGGTGCTTTTTTGGTCATTCGATATGCTGAATTCATTTGCCAAAAGCAATTTTGGATATCTCATTTACAAAATGTTTCCCATTTGATCTAAATTCTTTGCCGGTCACTGTATAATCACGATCAACTATAATAATAAATAATTCGTTCGCAATTAAGTTTGTTTAGGTAATTGACTTGAACCACTCGAATCTTCGACTACAATTAGATTGTAGTTCGAAAGACACACTTGCAATTCCATTTGAAATGTTTTGGACTGGATAAACTAAATTACAGAGTCAATGCTCGGGCGCCAAATATGTTTGTATGTTACGATATTTATTTGAAATAAATAACACTTTCAACACTTTTTATTTAAAAAAAATTTTCATATTATTTATTTACCTGCTACAAAAAAAGTGGCAATGGCAATTCAAGAAATAAATGATTAATGATATTAAAATGATAATTTTGCCAATTGCTTAAAAGTGAAAACATCCAGTCAGTAATCAACTCTAAACCACATCAGATTCTAGACATGACTAATTAGAATTATCACTAAATGTATGTAAGTATTAACATCGAATGCAACTGCGAGAAAACTGATCCTTGATAAACAGAAATGGTCTATAAAAAGCTACTTTCATTATTTTCAAGAATGTCTTTCAGAAACGGTTAGATTGACGAAAAACATTAAAAAATCTATCCTAGTTAGTTTATTACATACTAATGTTAAGAGATTTGGACTGAGTTAAGTTGAACTATATAACCGCCGCGTTGACATAAAACATTTATTAGAAACGGGTGACGAAACGACACATAAATAAAGCGCGCTGGAATTGAAACATTTAATTTGTTTCTGGTTTAATATCAGTGTTAACCGTTAAAGATATGTGTGGATGCGCGTTTCTAACATGATACTCGTATATTTTTACGATTATTTTCCGTAACATCTTAGTTGGGGAAAGAATGCGTCGTCGTGAATTTTAATATGCGGTTATTTTATTATCAGTTCATGTGTGCCATCTCCAAATCTGTTTGTTCGGCATATATTTGAATAACGAACTTTATAAATTCAAACACACGGTTGGCATTTAGACTTTCAAAAATTGCACCGAATTTTGGAAAACGCTCATAACTTATTTATGTATCCATTCATTTTATCGACACTTAAATTTATTTCAAGAAAATTTACTCTAAGCTTCCAGCATAAAAAGAAGTCGTCGTTCATTCGAAAAATACTTATACACAGGGATTTTTATTTATTTTGCGCAGTTATGTAATGCTCTCTTTATTTTGGAGGATAATAAACTATACGACATTTATGTGACTGATTTCTATTTTATTAAAGTAGATCTGCACTTTTACGATAGTCGTTTCTTGAACCCCTACACTATTAAAATTTCCAAGAAACAATTGCGTGACTGCGAGAATTACTTTTTATATTGTAATTGCATTTCTGTTACTGATACCTAGCACAAGTCAATCCACTCTTCATATTTGGATTCATTTTAACTGGACAAGGAAGTAACCCTGTTATGAACATATTGCGATATTCGTCACAAACCCATAATTGCTTCTATGACCGCGATGGCAAATATAACAGTAATGATGATCCTCAATATCTTTCTATAAATATTTATGTTTTTGTTGTTTGTTTAAATGAAACGGGTTCTAACTAGGGTTGGGCAAATACATATTTGCATTTTTTCTATTGAGCATAATTAGCTAATTTTGTTGTATTAACGTTTTTCAGCACTTTATTTTGCATATATTGGAGGTTTGCAGCATATGGCACGAATACGCACCTCTATTACACACACAAATCCGTATTTTTAGAAAACATAAAACAGGAAACGGAAAATTAGGTACTCACAGTGTTAATATACCGTGTGGGCCATCAATACGAAGACAGTCCATAGCGGCTTTATTATCTCTTGGGGAAGAACATGTCAAAACAAACATTACCTAATTTTCTATACCCGCCACATTTTAAAAATATTTCTAACCATTCACCACTTTCGGCTTTACCGGAAACCGTCGTTAACTTATTTATTGTAAGAACAACACTAGTACTACTTTATTAACCATTTCTGGGGAAAAAAAATTAATTAAAAAATCTGTCAGGTAATAAGTGGCAAACCAATCAAGAATACCAAGAAATAGGATCGATGAGTATGTGTACTTCTTTACCAGGTCCAGGGGTTAGGTATTTAATCATACTATATATTTTAGATGCATCGATCCTATATTGCAATTATTTATTATTATTATTACAACAAATTTAATATGTAAATGTAATACATAAATAGAAATTAATTAATTAGTAATTGAGTTCTCTCACTCCTGAATGGTCCCAAAGGACAGAAGTGATTCACCGTGTTTGCTTGCAATTGTACAATCTCTTGCGAATTTACAGCAGTCAATTCAAGATTGTTTTTATGCCAACGCTTATTTGGCAATAACAATAATCAAAAATCGACTTTCGTAACTGCTTACACATCTATGGCCAAAGTTGCTTTAGTGCGGCACTTTTGGGACTAATCAAATGTGACATTATGACATACCGACAAAGTGCTTTTTCAAAGTTTGGATATAATATGACAAATTCTAAATAACGTATTATTTATTTTATTTATGGTAGGTACAAGAAGAAAAACTAAATTCTAACGTACAGGCGTAGTTACTACTAGCGAACCTGATACCAACTCTCTATAAAATATTCACTTTGGCATTGCCACTTTGTATAATAGTATTGCAACGTCATATTTTCATTAAGTGTAATACACCGTTGGATTTCGAAAAAAAAGGAACCATTTATACTATAAGCGAATATTCGCTCCATAAGAAGTTGATGATAGTTTGTAACGGTTGTAGTTTACAAATAATAAAAGAAAGCGACGGCTCTAGCGGTACAACCTAGAAAGAAAAAGTAAGAAATTTGGCTCAATGTAGCTCACTAAATTCGTGGAGGATCCAGTATTTGTAGTAGTTAGCACAGCAGCGTCCGGCTTAGTCAGTGAGTTGAGGAGTCCTTGAGGAATTGTAATAAAATAGACTGCTGCCTAACCAGACGCCACCTGCTGGGTAATAGAAAGAAATAAAACCGACCAACAGGAGTTCAACAGGTTCTACTAAAGGTTTAATACGCTAAAACAAACACAAATCAGAAAGACAAATAGACAATTCAATATAGCAAATAAAACTTAAAGTACTAAGAGAATGTAACAGAAATAGAGAGAGACTGTCGCATATGACTACGAGTGTTAGCAACAACAATAATTAAAGCTCGCAATTAATGTGTCGAATATCCGTTAAGCTTTTTAATTACACCCCAAATTAAAGTTAGCGTTCCAATTGAGGATTGGTTACTAAGAAAACTCGACGTACACGTCACTTACACACGATGACTTAAAACTAACGAACTCGGAATAAAGAGGTAAGTAACTCCCGCCAACCCAAAAGGCCTTTTGTTTTAGCTTCAACCACTTTATGTAAAGCGCCCAAGCTCTTATGGAGCTAGTTACAAACAAAACTAAACGTCGGTGGTGGAGTCTACTCCGAATAAAAATTTACTTAAATGCTAGAGATTCAAACCGTTCAATGTCACATGTATGTGAGCTTCATACGCATTAATATTGAATAGGTTACTTCAACATTAAAACTTAGCTGTATGCTGTAGTATGCAGTTCTGAGAATGAAAGTTCTTGCTAGCGACAATATTTGACAGCTCCAGAAGACATGTAACCCCAGGATTTTCCTTAGGGGGGTTGTAGTGAAGAACAAGAGGCAAGAAACCGTGGTAGTCGTTAAGTTATGTAGCGAAGGGTTCTGAAATAGCCATTCCAGCACCCTCAGGAGTTATCCAGATTGTAATACGCAATGAGAATATGAGGTCAACGCACGTGCTAAAGCATACGTCGTAATTAGTACTAACACAACCACGAGCCAACAAAAGGAAAAGAAGTACTTACGGTGAATGCGGTCGGATTTCAATTTAAACACCAATTCGACTTGGAATTATTGAAGCACACATTAATATTTATGTGTAAAATTTTTAACTTCACGAGGCACGCCGAAACACCCAAAGTAGAAGGAAGTAGAAAATGTCCGCTTACCGTCTTCGACACTTTTGTGAATTAAACATTTCCACCAATGGAAATGGCAAATGCGCAAATTCGACTTTCGACGTAAAGTGCTACGCACGCACACGTTTTCCTTCTTAAAACATACGTTTTACTTTTGTAAATAAACCCGTAACAAGTTCATATAAGACAAAAACTTGGTGTTAAAACCTCTTTCCACCAATCAATAGACCACAAAAAGTGTAAACGGAGTAATATATTCTGTAGCAAGTTCGGAATATGGCATATTCCGCAATAATGTATTTGTATTTGTATGGTTACAATAAACTATACATTTATATTTTTTAATTCATTCGAATCGCTCTGGTAGATTAGGTACCTGCTGACAGATTACACTTTCAAACCACATTCAAAATATTTGAAGGTTGCAATTTTTAGAAGTTAATTTACTTCAATTGTTTTGTTGTGTATACATTATTATGCTTTCCTTTGTCGTTTTTCTAGCTAATTTGTTATACTCTGCATATTCAAGTGTTTCTCTTTTCGTTAATTAATTAATTTTTCTAGCAATTTTACTGTTGATTTTCTTAAGTTTTGTACGTATTTTCTTTTCTCTGTGATAGCTTTTCTTATTTTTTCTTTGCATGTATCGTTTATATCATTTTTGCTATTGATATTTACTTTTTGCAATCCTTCTCCAAATCTTATTTGGTAGTAGATATGATGTTTAGTCTGTCTATTTGAATTGATCTACGGTCATTTTCTTTTTTGCCTTTTCTTAAACAACGAGATCATGTTGTACAGTTTCTACTATCTTGGAAGTTCATGTTCATGATCACTTGTTGGAGAGTAGACCTGTACAACGTTTATTGGTGTTTTCTTGTTTATTTGTGTGATTATGATATATATCTCCAAAATTAGTGACTTATCACATATTTTTTACTTATCGGTATTTGTTGTGATTGTTGTAATCATATAAATTATACAACTTGAGAACAAACGTAACTCTTTATTAGTAACATAAAGCCTACGGTTTAGATACGATTTGTGTCCGTTTGCCACTACTTGTGGTACTAAAGAGAGGTTCTAAACCAGTAGTTCTCTACATATAGAACATCCCCCCTTTTTAACTTAACTTATTTAACTTAACAAACAACATCATCTAAATATTTAGGTTTTACAATATTTATTTTTGAAGAACGAACTTTGCAACCTTCACTGTCGCTAGATAGAACTTTGGTTTTGTTTGTACTATTTATAACACTTGAACTTGCTACTACATTGAATGGTGCAATCTCGTTATCAAAATTTACAGTAGGTTCAATTTGAACGTCATTATATGAGCGTTTTAAATGATTAATATTCCTTCTCAACGTATCTCCATTTTCTTTTTGTACTATATAAGATCGTGGATGTTCAGAAGTTTCTTTGATTTTTCCCGGACTCCATGTTTTATTGGGTAAATTTTGAATTAGTATGTTTTCATTTGGCAAAAAATGTGCTCTAGTTTTAGCAGACCTATCATGAAACATTTGTAATTTAACTGATTCTTTTTTAACTTTTCGTGAAGATTGTTAAAAATTTGAGGCTTTAACACGTTGTCATTAGAAGGAATTCGTTCACTCAAAACTCGACTCATTAACATTTGAGAAGGTGTATAATTGATACCTGTTATTGGTGTATTTCTATAACTAAGTAAGCTTAAGTAAATGTCTTCAGTATTCTCTTTACATTTTTATCAAATTTTGGCAATTTCTACCGGTTTTCGACTAAACCATTAAACTTGGGGTAGCTAGGACTTGAGTGGGCTAATTGAAATTCCCAATTCTTAGCGAATTGTTTAAATTCATAACTAGAAAAAGGCATATTATCGCATACTATTGTCCTAGGAATCCCATGTACTGAAAATATTTCCTTTAATACATTAACTACGCTTTCTGTTGTTTTCGACTTAAGTTTTTTAACTCTAACCACTTACTATAATAATCTACTAGAACTAAATAATCAGTATGTCCATAACAACAAATATCTATGCCTACTTTACTAAAAGGTAAATCTGGAATATCATGTACAATTAAAGGTTCCTTACAGTTCGATTGTCTGAATTTTCACAAATTTTACATTTGTTCACTATTTTTCAATCTTTCCCGCCATACCAAGCCAGTATAGTAGAGTTCTGGCTCTGGCTTTGCATTTGGATATTCCAAAGTAACCTGAATGTATCAGCATTAACATTTCATTTCTTAAAGATTTGGGAACAATAATATTATTATTCAGGTAGAGTATGCCATCTTGAACTGTTATCTCATCTTTTATCTTAAACAATGATTTTAACTCTAAGTCTATGTTTTTTGAGTTCTGTGGAAAGCCTGTATTGAGCCAATCCATGAACGTGCTTAGGTTATTATCTTTTGATATTTCGTTTCTAAATTTTATTAACCTTTTATCTGAAATTGGCATGTCGATTGACAAACAATGAACAATTTCTAAGAGCGTTTGGTCTTCCTTAGCGCTAGTTTTATCGAAATTTCTCGACAGAAAATTCGCGATAAACATTTTGTTACCCGGTAAATAAACAAATTCTAAACTATACTTAAGTAGTCATTCGCTGAGGTCTTGTACTAACTTTGTTTATGTCCTTTTTAACTATTGAAATTAACGGCTTGTGATCCGTTTCTATTATCACTTTATTACCAAAAATAAATTGATGATATTTTTCTACTGCGCAACATATTTCAAATAGTTCTCTTTCAATAGGAGCCCATCGTAATTGAGTTTCTGTCAAATTTCTTGTGTAGAAGGATACTGGTTGCCCATTTTGCATCAGGCATGCGCCTATTCCATCTTTCGAGCTATCTGTTTGCAACGTAATTGGCAATGTCATATCTATTATTTTAAAGTAGGGGTTTTGCTAATAATTAATTTAAATTTTTGAAATGCTTGTGCATGCTGTTTATCTCACCGCCACGATACATCCCTTCGTAACAGCTCTCTAAGTACTGCTGTTACTTAAATAATTGCACATACCTAAAATTTTTGTTTTAACATTTTTTGGCTCCTCAAGATTTAATATCGATTCAACCTGTGAGGGGTCACATTTTATACTGGACTTTGAAATTATCAAGCCAACTGAATTTTATCAGCATTAAATTTAATATTATATTGACGAGCCCTGTTTATTATATTTTCTAGGTTTTGGTCGTGCTCCGTAACATTATTACCTGATACAATGATATCGTCAAAGTATACTTCAACTCCCTTTAAGATCACCAATATTTTTGTGTTTAACTTTTGTAATACTTCAGGTGCTGAGGATATTCCGAAAGGCATTCTTTTAAAACGATACCTTCCCAATGGTGTACGAAAAGTGCAAATATAACTACTTCGTTCATCTAACTCTACTTTAAAGAACCCGTCTTTCATATCTAACACCGTGAATACTTCTTTCCCAGCTAACACTACAAATTTCATCTGATGAAGGTATTAGGTACCTTTCACGCAGAATACTTTCATTTAATTTCTTAGGATCTAGACATAATCTAAGGGTTTTATTTGGTTTTGCACTATTACTAGATTATGACACCAATTCGTCGGCTCGCCAACCTTTTTGATTATGTTTTTACTTTCTAGTTAGTCTAAAGTTGGTTCAAGTGCTGTTTTGATTTATTCGGGTACCCGCCGTATTGGTTTTACTATTGGTACTACACTATCTTTAGGTTTTATTGAATATTTTCCTACTTTCCCTATGTCTGTAAATATGTCTTTGTTGTGTTTTATTAATTGTTCTTTGCCTTCATCAGTTGATGTCATTTGCTCAACTGAGCTGACTCTTTTAATTAAGTTAAACCTTACACATTTATGCAACCCAAGTACAGGGACCGTATCTATTTCAACTACCATAAACTTAACATTATGAGTAACATTTTTTATTGTGCAATTGAAGTTAACATACCCCTTCGGTTTTATTTTATTCCCATTGTATACTACTAATATAGTGCTAGTGTTTTCTAATTGTACATTGTTTACTTTCTTTACATTTACAAATTCTGTGTACGGTAAAATATTACACTCAGCCCCCGTATCTAATTTAAAGGATATGTTAACTTCAATAATACTTACAGTTTGATACCACTGTTTATTGTTACCTTCTTGGGTTGGATAATCTAAGTCTTTCTTAAATATAACGTCTAAACACAAGGACTCGGACAGTTCTGTGATTTCATGCAACTTCTTAATGTGTGAGTTAGCATTCCGTTGACCTCTGTACCTACACACAGCTGCAAAATGATTTAATTTTTACAGATGATGCAAGCATTCAATGATGCAAGTTTTCCCATACCCTGGACACCGGCTCGGCCCATGTTGTTTTAAACACCTGTTGCAGTTGCTTTTCTTTACACTTCCGCTTCGTTTCAGGGTTTCGACTTCGCTTTCTTCTTGTTTTCTTTCATGCTTGTAGTTTCTTGTTTTTACTATTGATGCCACTTCAACATGCTGTTCCTTTATTACCTTGATTTGACTTATGCCTGCTTCGGAAGGTTTACAATAATCGACAGCTTTTTGTAACGACAAATCACTATCTCTTAGCAGCTTTGCTTGCAATCCTGGATCATTTGTACCTATTACAATTCTATCTCTAATTAGGCTTTCTTCCTGGTCACCAAATTTACACTGTTTCGCTTGCAACTTTAACTCGGTTAAAAAATGATCGAATGATTTATCGTGCTTTTGCGTTCTTGTGAAGAATTTAAATCTAGCGCTAATTAAATTTTCCTTGGCATGCAATATTCTTTGAAGGTCTGTATTACTAGATCGTAATCTTGTTTATCTTGATCACTAAGTTTTAATGTAGTAAATATATCAAAGGCTTCCTCACCTGCCACATTTAAAAAGATGGCTATTTTTCTTTCATTATGTTTATTTTCCAGTTCTGTCGCCCTCATATAATTGGTAAACTGTTGTTAGAACTTTTTCCAATTAGTTTCATCGCCATTACACACTAAACCCTGTGGTGGTTTTAAAATGGTATCCATTTTGATAATACGTATAAAATTTTATTTTTCTTCTTACGTCTGACCGCTTTCTCTTATGTAGGTGCTGTATTTGCTTTATTACTTTTACGTGTTTTAACCTGACACCATGTTATGATTGTTGTAATCATATAAATGATAAAACTTGGCGTACATACGATTTGTGTCCGTTTGCCACTACCTGTGGTACTAAAGAGAGGTTCTAAACCAGTAGTTCTCAACATATAGAACAGTATTTCTACCGTTTTATTTCTTTGTCTTCTTTTCCTAAATAGAACAGATCTAAATTGATTAGTAAGAAATTAAGACCTCGATAATCCGGCTTAAACGGGCGGACGGTAGATCGGATTTACGAAAAACCGGACCATCGAGAGACCGTTTAAAATGTAATGAATTTGAGGCTCCTTATAGCTCCTTTAAGAAGTTAAGAGCAAGCACTGCTGTTCTGTACAATACAATTCTATTTTGTACTGTACTACGAGTAAATTGACTTGAAATAGAGAATGTAAATGTGTATAAAATTGTATATACTATTTGTTATCCGTTATTCTCTTAAAACTACAACTCTTAATTTTTACAATCGGGTCGGATTACTGGAGGGTCCGGATTTTCGAGGACCGAATTATCGAGGTCTTACTGTACTTCTAACTTTTCTTCCATAGACATGCTTAGTTCTTATATTAAATGCTGCGATATTGATTCGTATCTCTCTCCGTACTAACTACTACCTTACCTAGAAACTCTTGAGCTGCTGGGAACTTGGAATCTTTTCTACTTCTTTTTAATTTCTTGATTTTAATTTAAGGATTAGCCGTAAAATACTATGCTGATCAAGCTGCTTGGTGAGTGGATTGGGAGGATATAAAAACTTGAATTAGGGTACCTGTTAGTTAGGATTTGGGTGTTGGACATAAGTTCTTCAAGGGACTAGAGTTTTGAAGAAAACTCCTCCCGTAGGCAGGATCACCAACTTTCTGTTGGGGCTACAGAGGTATCTACCGCTACCATGCAGTTCTGTTTGAAAATTTTCATTTTCTGGTGTCTGTTGATGCAAAATTTAAGTACACTGAAGTCGAAATTTTAAAAAAGCGCCTACTAATTCAACATCTATTTTATTTTTAGAATAAATTTTTGCAAATCATGGATATCTGCAAGTTCGAATAATGCTTCAATTTTCCAGCGCGAAGGGTTCAGAATATACTACAGAAAAAAATTATTGCACTTGGTCAACCAGCTACGAATTGACTAGTTTAACAAAACGTTCAGCCTGTAACGAACAAGTTTAAGGCCACATAAAGTGATCACATTTTCATAGAAAATAAAATGCAAAATATTCTTTTTAGGTAGAAAGTCATACTTTTTGGATTATAGGAAAATTACACTTTCAAATATTTTTAGACATGGGAAGAACTGTAGACCGGTTCATAAACCAATTTAATCGACACTGGTTCAATCCAAGAAATCTGTAACGTTTACACCTAGCTAAATCTTCCATTTTCCAAAGAGTACTAAAACCCCGAGTTTTCTTTCGAAAGATTCGCATACGTACTTGGGTTTTTTATTATGTTTTTAATCTTATCGTTTCATCAATCAAGCTTATTGTAAAATAAACACAGTTACATTGATTTCTTGAAAGTTCATTTTCTCAAAATACCCAGCATCACAACAGTACTTTATTGATATATAGAACAAATAGCTCTGATTGGATTTACATGCGAATAAATGTAAATTAATTTGTTTTCTATAAATTTGTTTTAAAAGTTTGAATGAATTATAAATTCTGAAAACTGGCGATCATTTGCACGTTGAGAGAAGACAATGTAATGTTTTAGGTTAACAATAAAACCACAACCAAACATTTGCTATAGGATCTACTGGTTAACCAGAAATAATGAATTTGTAAGGATATTATCTGTTACCGAGAACCCCAAGTATGTGTAAAACCACCTATTGTTGTATTTCGCTGAATTAGACGGAAAGTTTTTTCGTCGTAGCTGTTACCTGTGTTCTCTAGGAAATAATACATATAGTTTTTGGAGTTGTTTGCGTAACTGAATTAATAGTGCACCAAATGACTTTATCTTTCAACTTATAACATATGTTTACTTATTGTTGCAATGAATACACAGAGAAATGAAATATACGAGAATTACTCGACAATATTGTTTATTCTTAGTTTACAGTAGCTTCCGAGAAATACGTAGACCTCAATAAGAAAAACGTATTTCTAAAAAAAACTGAAAACCAGTAAATAACAAACCTTCATATACAACAGTAAACACTAATTTGAATTAATGTTATTTATTTCTTCAAGCGAAAAAGTTACAAAATTGCCATTAACGATTTTAATGGTAAATTTCAATTAATTTGTCATTCCCATCTTAATGTAACTGGAAAGTAATAAACAGAATCTTGTTGTCCTCTGTTTTTGGTTTAATTCTTAGAGTTTCTCTAATATTCGTATAAATCAGGAACGTTTTCAAAGTTATACCTAAAATTAACCAATTTTAAATTTTAAATGACAACAAAGAACCTGTATCTGTTTTTTATGGTATGCGGGTTACTTAAGGTATTTTTCGTGAGTTTTTCGACGTTGTTTGCCAAAATATGGAGAGTGATCAGTAGTGTACATTCTTGAGAACTCCATTGTCAACAAGAAAATCATCATTGCAACTTTGGTTTCCGGACCTGGTCATCAAAGAAGGATAAATCAGAATAGAAATAATATTTTAATTTTTCTAGAAATTAGTGGTTCTTTGACAAACGTCATTAATGCGTCAATTCTTACTTAAATATGGAAGATGGTACTCTGATGGATCATGTTATTCCAAAAGAGTTACTTTGTCGCCAAGACACAAAAACTAATACTAGTTGTATAGGGTGGGTAAAATTAACATCTTTAAATTATTAGTGATTCTCCTAAACCTTCAAGTAAATGCTTTGAGAAAACAGATCAATCCACCACTGCTCGAGGTTTCGTGTACACACTATACAGGTTTATACCTATACAACACAAACCTATCTGTTAGATGTCCAGTAGATATCCTTACTAGATAAAGTGACCATCCAAGAGATGTTCAGCTAAAGCTTCCTACATACAGTGAATATCTCGCGGACGTCCAGTTGTCACAAACGTGGACGTCCGTGGGATGTAGTTTGCTAATATCTATTGCATGTTAATAAATATATTTTTGTAGATATCCATAAATAATACTTTCGCAATGTCCACTGTATATCTTATAAATTTATTCTGTGGGTACAGTATTTTAATATCCAGAGGATGTAATGCATATGGTAATAAATGAATCTCAATTTAGTATAATTAATCAATATACTTATTCTTAATATTCACTCAATAGTTATAACAAATTTTATTATCTTGAGTTCGCCTGTTTGATGCGTTCTGGCTCATTTCGAGGGCCGCTAAAAAAGAAAATAAAATATTTGTTTTATTTTTATAAAAATAAGCATATGTCAACATGTGTCACATAAAAACTGCCAATTTTTGCTTTTGTCTATTAATTGCGGTTATTTCTTGGTGTTGAGAATTGAATTTAACTGTGGGGTCAATTTGAACAACTTTAGTTATTAAAGAATTGAAATATGCCGTGGACTTTTATCGAGTTTGCTCAATAATAGTTATTTAACGAACAAGTGTATTGATAGCGATTAATAATCGAGATTGTTTACCAAATGTCACCTTGTGATCGATTTTGATTACAGCAATCGATTCTTCTGGTCCGATATTCCCTTAAAACATGTTAGTTTTTTGTCATCTTCTCAATTAGTTTATATTTACAGGTCATTGACTTTTTTCAACATAATCAATTTTTCCACATTTTTATTTCCGCATACCAAACATCCAAAATGGGTCATGTTGTGCTTTCACTGGAACCACTTTACATATCACATTAATTTAGGATATGCAAACATAGTATTAAAAATTGCCTTAGTTTGTAATACTCGAAATAGAAGGAATTGATACCAAACAACAACAATTGAGGGTATACGTTCTATTTGTTGCGTTAAACCAAAAATCTTTGCGTGCACTCATCAGCTAGAAACACATAATGATAATGGTACAATAAATTAAATTTAAATATTGTTCTTATCAGTTCGACACATACGGTTCAACTAAAAACGCGGTTACAGGAACAGTGTTATCACGACTGCGCGTTTGGTTTTTCATGTAAAATTAATCTAAAAAGCTGAAAGATAAATAACTTTCCAGGACCTCCGTTTACGTTTTAAATTTTAGTTCTCAATTCTTATGTGGATAAACGGACTTGATAAAATCATATGACATAAAATAAAATGATTACAAATGAAACAGTTACATACCTATTACGTATTGAAGAAACCCAAAAAATGTTTTAAAATACCCTTTCTTGTATCCCAATTAATATGGTTGATTAAATAGATATTTATTACGCAACATACTTAAAATAGTGAGAATGAAATTGAGAAGCGATGTAGAGAAATTCTTGAAAAATCTAAATATAATAAACAAAAAGTGCGAACAAAATGTTAAATTCGTTGAAAATTATAAATAAATTGTGACGAACGGGAAATAATAATCTCCAGGGTTGATTGAATACAAGAAAAATATTATATCGACACCTGAACTGTTCTGTGTTAAATTGTAAATAATGAAGGAAGCCCAGGGTTAATAATCTTTAAAGTAGATATGCTTATTTAAGTTGTAGAACCAAGGTGTCCCAGTTTTTGTTTTCATAATGGTACATTCTACTTATGTTGGCAACATATGAAAAACTTTTCTATTATTAATTTTGCCAAAAAAGTTATTTTTATAAAAAGTTCTGCATATTCTAAAGTCTAAAATACAATCATTAGATATTAAATTTTTACAGTCGTGTACGAGGTTTATCATAAAATATGAATTTTACTCAAGAGTCAAGTTCCTTTATATTTGACAATATCAAATTTTGTTATTGAAAAAAGTTGATTAGATATGATATTTCATCCAACTAAATAAAAAAAATTGTTTTTTCGTCTACAATAACAATGCAAATGTAACTGTATTAACAGAGAAGATGGATGTGTTGAATCATTTCGTTGACGTATTCTTATTTTAATAGTGAATTAAATTTTTATAAATAAATTTCCTTAATAGTTTATCAACGTAACGGAAAAGTTATCATGTTACTAATAAATAAAAATGATCAATGTTTCTTATAGATCATTTAAGTAAAAATTAAAAAAATTAAATAGAAGAATATAATTCCATATTAAGGCATGGTTTTTTATTCCGAACAACTTTTACAATTACAGTTTTTGATATTGTCACATATAAAGGTAATTTACTCCTGTACCAAAGTCATAATTATTGTCAAACCTCGTATACGGCTGTAAAAATTTAATATGTGATATTGTGTTTTCAATTTTAGAACATGTAGAACTTTTATAAAAAATAACTGTTTTTTGTAAAATAAATAATGAAAAGTTTCCCATATGTTACCAACATAAGTAGACACACTGCATTGTATGGTATGTTGCATTTGTTTAATGATAAAAGAATGTTTTTAGCAATGCTTGTAAATTTTTTGGGAATACACACTAAATTGATATAAATTTGCAAAATGTCGATATGTAATTGCTTATGCACCTTCCGGATTAGTAACAAGTAATGTGAATAATTAGGCGTTTCCAAGTACGTCACGGATACGTCACCAGAACAACTGATTGCTGACAACGAAAACGTGTAATCTTATGACAGCTTCGTGGTTTTTCTTGTTTTTAGAGGTTCACGAAGAATTTTTGACTAAAGTGTTTTTAAAAATTCAAAGCGCACATTTATAGTTTGTGTTAAGTGAGTAGATACCAAAATTAATTAATTTGATATTTTGGTAAAAATTGTAATAATAGCAGCTAAGTTTTATTTGTTCTAATGAAAAGTAGGACCTTTACTTAAGGCTCGATGACACTTGGCTAGTTTACGAGCTACAAGCCAGCGAGTTCGCTAGTAGCTTGTAAACTCGCCCCGTGTCATCGGCTTTTTACAATCTGCTAGTCAACTATCCGATTGTAAAAACGCTGCTAGTAATATAGAAAGCCGGGCTAATTTACTCGCCACTCGTAGGCGTGTTGGCTTGTAAGCTAGTTAACTAGCCGTGTGTCATCATCGCTGCTAGTAACTAGTTGCGAGCATCTTTGCGTTTTGGCAGTTGAAAGCTAAAATGTCGACGAAAGTAGTTCGCGCGGGAGTAATTATTTTAGCAAGTGCTATCAAGAAGGATTTACAACGAAAACAAAAGAAAAACTTGAAACAGAAAAGAAAATGGATAAGATCATGGATAGAAAAACGCGATGAATATGGTGCTTCTAGCCGTTTATTGAGAGAGTTGAAGGACGAAGATCCTTTGGCTTATAGAAATATGTTGAGATTGAACAGTTCCAAATTTGATGAGTTACTGCAGATGGTAAATGGAATGCTCAAAAGAAAGATACGAAAATGAGACCGGCAATACCAGTAACCACGAAATTGGAAATAACATTACGTTATCTAGCCACGGGCGATTCTTTGAAGTCTTTGGAATACCTGTTCAGAGTTCCAGAATCAACTATTTCGAAGTTTTTACCCGAAGTGCTAACATCAATTTCCTGCGCCCTTCGACCGTTCATTGAGGTGAGTGAAATTAAAAATTAAACATCAGTTTTTAGAAAATATACAATTTATTTGACAAAAATTTATGTTGTGTTTCCTCCGAATGTATTGATTAGGACCTGTTGCAAAACATCCCCATCGTCGTCGTGCATCGATGATGCAGAGGTCGAAGCAAATGAGTCATCTGAAAAAGGTGAAAACGCACTATGGACAGATTGGGGGCCTCTTGCTCTAAAGACGACAGCTTAGCATTAATAATTGAGTTTTGGATTTCCTGCTGCACCAAGATGGCCTGTCGCTGTGGTAGGAGACGCAGCTCAGAAGCCACAAATTTCCCAAACAGGTCATAGGGCTTCTCATCGGATGACTCCTTGGCAATTTCATCCAATTTTTTATAGCTTCTGAAATTTCATTTGATTTTTCTTCAATTCTCGGTCGTTTTTAGGTTTATTCCTTGGTGTCGGGGTGGTCCCATTTTTTCAGGCGACTTAGAACGTTGTTGTGATGAGTCCTCGTCATTTTCAGACTCGACACTTTTATTGTCTTCGTCTGGTGGTGTGGCTTGACTGCTTTGTGACAGTTCCTAGAAAATAAAATAAACCTATAATTTTGTTTGTTCTCAGGTCCCTAAAAAAGCTGATGAATGGAAAGAAATAGAAAATAAATTTGTTCAGCGTTGGAATTTTCCTAGATGTTTTGGTGCAATCGACGGGAAACACGTTATAATTAAGAGGCATCCGTGTTCCGGTTCAGTCTACTTCAATTATAAAAAAACCTACAGTATAATATTATTTGCTATGGTTGATGCCGATTACTGCTTTACGTATATTGACGTAGGTGCAAATGGTCGAGCAAGCGATAGTGCTATATTTAGAGACAGCACTTTGAATATTGGAATGGAAAACGAGACTCTTGGTTTGCCTGAATATGGCGTTATTCCTTTGAGGAAAAATCTTATGAAACCATACAGTAAAACAGCTCTTAGTCCTGACCAAAAAATATTCAATTATCGTCTTTCCCGTGCCAGAAGAGTCGTAGAAAATGCTTTTGGCATACTAGTATGGCGATTCAGAATATTTTCAAGACCGATTGATTTGGCACCGGAAACTATCGATAAAGTCATTTGGGCTGCCTGTAGCCTTCATAACTGGTTACGAAAGACTGATCCGGGTAACTACATGCCACAACAAGCAGTAGATAGAGAGGACTTGAATACTGGGATTATCACACCTGGGCTTTGGAGGGAAAATGCTGGCATTGTGCAGCCTATTAATCACCTAGGAGGAAACCATTACAGTCGAACTGCTGAGGAGATCAGAAAAGCATATGTTGCCTACTTTACAGAAGAAAATCCTCTGCCTTGGCAATGGGAGAAAGCTGGACTCAAAAAAACTGGAAAACGGTCTAAGTTTTAATATGTATTATTATATAATAAAAATATATTTTACTCACGTAATTTGATTGGCTGCTTCTTGTGGCCACAACCTCTGCCAAAAGTTTGCATCTTTGAACCATGCTAACTTTGGCGTGTATACTTCTTCAGTACCACAGCCACTTTTCTTAGATTTCTCTATTTTATTTATTTCTTGTCTGTAGACGTCCTTAATTGATTTTATTTTGGTCTTCAACTGCTTGACATCCATACCCACAGTTAGCTGTTTCTCATTAAGTTTCTCTAGGAGATTCTTGAAAATGTCGTCCTTTATTTTGGTGTTGGAATAATCTTTATCTTTTTATATTCCACAGAATCGGATACTGCTCATATATGTTTAGAAACTCTACGATACCACTCGTGTTCCACTTCATTGTTCAGCGTAACATATCAGAAAATAAACAACGCGCCCACGCAAAACAACAAACACGTGATTTCAACTTGCTAGCTAGTTAGCTACTGAGCTAGTAGAACCTTTCTGTGTCTCATCGTTACTCGCTGACTCGCTAGCTTGTAAACTCGCCGACTAGCAGCTTGTAAACTAGCCTAGTGTCATCGACGCTTCACGCTTTAATACAATTTTAGCCATAAATACAACACTTTATATTAATTATTTCACAAAATTTGCTGAACGACCGTTTCAAACAGTACAAAAAGTTCTGGAATCAGCTGAAGGGCCGGAGAATGTGACATCACTTGGTAATGCCTTATTGGTTTGAAATTTTTCGTTTCAAAAAGCAATCAACCAGAGAATGCAAAAATACCAAATAGAATTAAACGCCTTTAACTTGAATACGGGCTTCTAAGATAAAGTAAAGTGTGGTGGCTAATACTTTTTAAGGCTGCTAAGGGAAATTTTAAGTTTTGAGAACAATACATTCACTAGTTTAGGTGATAAATATTATGTTTAAATGCCGTACTATGCTATTGCATTTTGAAACACCAAACAACAGTTAACATCAGAATTCGAGAATGTCGCTAGAATTTATAGTGAGTGAAAAAAAAAGTGTAAATTAGTAATACAGTAAAACCTCTAAATAGCGGTCACTAAAATTTGCTGCAAAACTGACTGGTATATGGAGGAGGCCGTTATTGGGAGAAAAAATGTATTTCTATGCGTTGCTTATTAAAATCTTTTATGTATGGAACATAATACGGTTCGCTATAGGGTACTATATATCTGCACTATAAATGTGTTGATGCAATATTAAATAATTAAACAATATAATAATGAAAGAGTTATACATATTGAATACATAATACATACATTTACATAATATGTACCTATTTTCTAATTGTTCGTTATACCTATTACAATAATTAATTAAATACATATACATACTATTAAATTACATTTTTGTGAAATATTTTTGTATTGAGGTTTGTTTTACATTTTTAAGTTTAGTTTGTAAACAGAAGATTCACATTTTGATAAAATTTTGTACTTCTACCGCTAGCTCACTCTTATCATTAGAAAATAGAAAACTTTGCACATCTTTTAGTTTTTCACACACTTCACCCATATCTTTAATGTTTGACGTAAAACTTCGGATTCTTCTGCACCACTTTCATTGTTCAAATCACAGCCTTCACTATAGTCTAATTCACTGATTATATTTTGAATACTTAAATTGGGGCTTTCGGTCAAAATATCACAATCAATAGATGCATAATTTTCAAGGCTTACACGTTGATTACCTTCTAGTAATACAGGAGAAAGCTGAGCTAGTGGAATTTTGTCTTCTTCATCGAAATCTTCTTGCAGGACCTTTTCCGAGAATCCTGCTTTTGCAAAACATTTAGCAATTGTAATAGGCGAAACGTTTCTCCAGGCTACTGATATCCAAACTAAAGCGCTGGTTAAATTGATACTTTTTTCCGCATCTTCAAAAGGACGTTCGGTATTTGTGAATGTTAGCAGCCTTTTGATTAAAAACTTTCTGTAGGCCATCTTAAAGTTTTGGATAATTCCTAGATCCAGTGGCTGGCAATGGGATGTGGTGTTTGGGGGTAGAAAAACAATGTTCACATTTTCAAGAGTCACTTTGGGATGAGATGTGGTATATTTGTGAATTTTTTTTAGCCAGGAAGTCATAATCTCTACCGTCATCCAAGCTTTTTATTAGATACCCATTCTAAGGGCAATTTGTTGATATATGAGTCTTTAAAGCATCTTGAGTGTTTACTTTTTCCAATGATTAACGGATTTTCCTTATCACCTTCCATATTTGTACAAAATAAAATTGTCAATCTTTGTTTTGCAGCTTTTTACCACTACATTTATCGTTTTTAAAGAGAACGTTTTGTTTGGCATCGCAAGGTAAAAAAGTCCGGTCTCGTCAGCATTGTACACATTTTTGGGTAAATACTCCTTCAATATTACTGACAGCTTTGCTTTCCAAGCTTCAACAGTGTCCAGGTTAATATCAGCTGACTCCCCGCAAATTGTTTTAAAGGTTATGTTATGTCTTTGACAAAATTTCTCAAGCCACCCATTTGAAGCTTTAAAATCCGTCATTTTTAAATTTTCCGCAACTTCCAATGCTTTCTCTTTTATTAAAGGTCCAGATATAGGGATATTTTTATTCCTAGCTTTACAAAACCAATTGTAAACTACTCGGTCAATTTCTAAACCTTCAGTTCTAAGAAATTTTCTCTTCTGCTCTGTATTGGAACCTTCTTTAAATAGCTTTTTAAATCACATTTGTTTTTTAAAATATCGTTTACGAACTTTTCACTTTCCACAATTATATCAATTTTTTCTTTAAGAGACAAACTTTTTCTTTTTAGCGACATTGTAATTTTTCTGTACGTCTATATGTAACAGCACTGTTGAACATACTAATTCAAACTATGTACGCAAAATACGATTTTTGGGGTGAGCTAATGAGCCTTTTAATTGCACTTTCTCTGTAATGAGCAAATTTTTTTAAATCCGTTCTTAAATACAGGTAATTACTTAAGCCTTACACAATGAAACAATTATATATTAATGCTCAACTTGAACGCTAAGCTGTTGTCTACTAATGACTTTACTTAAGAATGACCGGAAATGGGAGGTAGAATTACATGTATTTTTTCAAGAAAGTTTACAAATAAGTCGCCGAGGCCGTTATTGAGAGGTGGTTGCTATTAGGAGGGTCATTAATATGGATATTTCTGTATAATTGGTTTTTGACTTGGAAAACTTGGCCGGTTTTAGAGGTGGCCGCTTTTAAGGGTGACCGAAAATAAAGGTTTTACTGTAGATGGTTATATACACTAGAAAGAAAAAAATTTCTATAAAAAATACAAGTGTAATTCTCGTGTTATAACGTTGGAAAACTAAGTAATAAAAAAAAGTAGTTCACATAACCATATAGCAGATGCAAGCCAAGTGGAAAAATTTTTTTTTGACAATGTACGTTATAGTCACATAATTTCAACAGCATCTATTAATGTTAGTCAAGCTACAGCTGCCACTCTTCCAAAACTGAGCATCATTATAAGGCGTGTACGGAGTAAGCAGCAAGAGCCTTTACCCTGTACAGAAAAGACATTATTATTTTGGTCGAGTACACATTAACGAAAAATAGACAACAATTTATACTCTTTGATTTGACCCCAAATGATGATCGGTTGCTAATTTTTTTAACTAAGTAGAATCTTTCGCTTTTGGGCAAAAGGCGCAACTGGAACTTTTAAAACTGTACCTCATTTATTTCATCAACTGTATACAGTTCACGGATTAGATAAACATACTGTATATACATACATATAGTGTATGTACAACTATCTAGCAAGATTGATCATAGTTATGTTCGGTTACTATCAAAAGAATTATTGCCCAAAGTCGTGCCGTTAATACTGAAAGATTTTGAGAACGCCTTGATAAATGCTGTACGTGAACAATTTCCTAACTCAAGACATTGTGGGGTTTTTCCACTTTACATAATGTATATTTTAAAGAATCCAATTTGAAACGAAGATACAAAGCTGATGCAGATTTACTTTTAAGCTTCGATCATTAACAGCAATAGCATTTGTTCTCACGCTAGATGTAGTGAATGCATTTAAAACCCTGAATTGGGCGTCCACAAAGATGTGGACGACGTCGTCGTTGAAGTTGTTATTCTTGAGTACAAGAACACCACACCTGGCAAAAACAAATAATTCGATAGAAGGATTGCATTGAGGGATTGAGCAGCAAGTTTGCTCAGATCATCCAAATATTTGAAAATTTATTAGAGCAGTTTAGTTAGAACAAAAGCTTTCATGAACTTCCAAATGGAGCAATTCATAAGAGGCTGAAAAGGTGTTAAAATTTAATATTAATAAAATGTGGAGTAAAGACATGTTTTCGGACAATTTTGCTTTCAGGAAACTGTGCACCAGTCGGGAAATTGTCCCTTCGATATATTGTCTTTTCGGGGAATTGTATGTTCGATTAATTGTGTAATCGGGTAAATGTCTTTCGGACAATTCTACTAGATCCTATAGATGATTTATTTAAAATTTGACATTCGTATTTTCCATTAAAAATTAATTCTGTTTTTATTTAAAGATGATATCATATCATTATCATCATCACGGTTACTTAGATTTTTAATATGATTCTGTTCCTTTTCAATTGACACTAGTGGACAGATTTCGTTAGAATTCCACGAGTCGTTTCTTTTGCCACACATTTAGTAGTATCTACACTATAAGGAACAGTTTCTGTTTATGTGATAATCGAAATTGAGTTGTAAACATTTTCCCAATTAACCCTTTGCTATTTTAAGAAATTCCTACTAATGGAATTTTAAGACTAGAATTTAGAAATATATTTTGGAAAATCTTAAAATATCATACGATTGTGTTGATGATCATTTGTTGATTCATCGATTTGTATAAAATGATTATTGTACTTGTGCGATCGTGGGTGCGTATACAAGAAGACCGGCGTTGTTCTTAGAAAATGCAATAAAACAGTTAATTTTAATTAATTTTAGAATGGTTATTTACGTATTTTAATTTAAAGATTTTACGATCTGGTAAGGGATTTCGTCGACGCTATTCAATTCTTTTTCTACATAAAGCGGTATTAACATTTATTTATTTTGTCCGGTTTCTTATAGTTTTCATTTAGTTTTCTTTGCGGCATTCTTCTTATAATCTTCTTAAGAGTATTAAAAAATTCGGGAGCTACCACTAGTACTGATTTATGTGCATCTTACAGATTGTTTAGTTATGGGATTAGCAAAATGCGCATCACCAACAAAAAAGTTAATGGAAAGGCTTTAAATTAATAGAGTGATTAATGTGGCAAAAAGCATAAAAATCTTTAATCCACGTTAGACCGTAACACATTACCAATGTACGAATGCAAACGGAATTGAAACGAAAGTCGATAAGAATTGTCATTTATCTAGTTTTTTTGTTTCCGCAAAAGATACGCTGAAGGGTTTGTCAATTTGAATAACAACGTAAAAATAGATGGGATAATATCCTGGTGCATAGAGCCGCTGAAGATAAAATATTAACGGTGTCCAAGGGAATATTGGAATCATAGGGTGCATATGTATTTTTAGGACAGTAATGAGGACAATTCTTCGTTGTACTTCCGTTTTAGGGTGGCAATTGTGTGGGATATTGGAACACTAATCAGTGTCTGGCGTTTCGAAAACAAAGAACAATACGAAATTTTTGCTGATTTTGTTTCATCGTCCATCAAAATTCAAATTGGTCTTTTGATGTTGCAGTGAAAAAAATTATGTAGCTCGGGTGTTGTTTTTGAAAATGTTTTCGTATCCCAGATTTATTGTGAATTATTTAATTGCCGGCGATGCTTCGGTTTGCATAATAAACACCAAAGACGATAGAAGAGCAAGTACAAATGAATAACTGTAATACATTTGGGTATTCGAGCGTCAATTTTAGTAGTCGGCGACCATTAATCTTCCTGAAAGTGACAGATAATAAAGCGAGTCATGAGAATGTATAAACATAAACCAATATGTATAATGTAACAATACAATTTCAAAAAGCATTAAACTCGAATATAAACTATAAAACACGAAAACGGGTGCATACTCGTTAAAATCTAACGCTAAGCCCGCATTGGCAATATGTAAATGACCGAAAATTGTTACAATCGTAAAAGTTATTAATTTAATGCGAAGGAAGGTATAACGGCAATGAAAGTATTAAATGTTTAATGTCGGTTACTATAAGTAATATAATGGCGCGCATTTATTTCCAGGCAGATGGGGAGATTTACTGCTTATCACCCCATACAAACCTTAAGGATAAAATAAAGCCTCCAACAAAATCATCAACCGTTACAAACTTATTATTTTAGTTCTATCACATAAAATCAAATCTTGAAACGCCTTTTGCATTAGCATTACATTTACATTTACGCATTCACCACGTTTAGATATTCATCAATCATTACCAGTCACTTCAAAAACATTAATGTTACATTAGTTTTGCCAATTCTGTTATACAATCTCGCGTACATTAACTGAATGCTAATCATTTATTTCAGTAACACGTTTATGAATCAACAAGGGGCTGAACGAACATTTTTCTCATGGCACAGGAATTTTAATTTTAGAAAGTCTTGGTCAAATCTATAAGGTACTTTAAGCTGTATTTTGATGGTCAAATTATATTTTTTACATAAGATTTTTATTGATCTTTCGAATTAGATGTTCAAATTTAATTTTGGTAAAAAGTATAGTCATCATAATTCTAACTTCAGATTTAGCTTACCATAACCTATTTAGCTAAAAGTCTGTGCAGTTGGCCGTACCCAGTTGACAAATTTAAAAATATTTTATCTAGAAATTTTGTGTTAATTTTGTGCTATTTGTAGCTGATAATTAAAAATTTTGTGCTGCTATATTTAAAGAATTATTAACAAAAACAAATGGGTACGGCCGACTTCACGTGGCCATACACACTTGATCAATTTGACATTTTTATTACAGCATAAATTTGTGCTAATGTTGTGCTATTTATTGCTGATAATTAAAAATTTTGTGCTAGTGTATTAAACAAGTTATTAACAAAAACAAATGGGTACGGCCAACTTCACGTAGCCACGTGGCCACACCCTCTTCATCAATTCGACATTTTTATCACGTTATAATTTTGTGCTATTTATTGCTGATAATTGAAAATGTTGTGCTAGTATATTTAAAAAGTTATTAACAATAACATTTTATCAATTTAATACAGTATAATTTTGTTGCTATTTATTGTTAATAATTAAAAATTTTGTATTGATACACTATTTAAAAGTTATTAACAAAATTAAATGGGTACAACCGATTTTATGTAGCGATACCCATTCGACTAATTTGACATTTTTATTACGGTATAATTTTGAGTTATTTATTGTTAATAACTAAAAATTTTGTGAATAATACATTTAACAATTCCTAAATTATTAAATCAATTTTTTATGAATTAATATACTTTTATACCGAAGTGGATTTCACTCTAAAGTGTAAAGGTTTTTTGTTCTGCAGGTAAAGGATTTCACTATATTTTGTACTATAGTATATATATATATCAGATATAATCTGACTATACAATATTATCTAATCAAGTGTCAATTTGCCAAAGGAATAGGGAAATGACTTGGATTTGCAAATACAAAACATGTTTAAGCTAGTGAACATTACCAAAGTCGGCTTTGCCTCATTTGATAAATATCTTATTGTTTGAGATTAATCTGAGTAAAAATGACATATACAGAGTGGTCAAATTTATTTCCCACCATTGGCATCTCATGAACCGTAAGAAATACAAAGTTGGTTAAATTTCAAAAAAGATGAGCTATTTTATGCTCATTTCAAATATGTAAAGATATCTAAGATACCTTTGACCTACTCTGAAATATTCTGAAAAAACTGACAAAATCTAATTTAAAAAAAATCTGAGACGTTTGCTGAGATCAATTGTTATTTTCTACGCCCACTAGTTGTCTAGATATTATAGTCAACTTTCTTTTCTCTTGTGGGTGCCATTTTGGATTTTTGTATCTAAAGAAAATTGTTCTGTTTACAACAATGTAACACACGTGTATCATTATTCTTTAGAAACTAATTAAAAAACTAAATAAAATTTTGCTGAAAAAATCAAGTTGGCTTGCTTTCACAAGAACATATACAGGGTGAGGCATTAGTGCATCGAAGTACGATATATCAGTTATTAAAGAAGATATCAAAAAAGTTTTTAACAAAAATTATAGGCTGCTTCAAATTTCACATTTTAAAATAATTTTTGTATCTACAGGGTGTTACATATTCCCAGGAGTGAACCAAACATTCACGTTTTTTTTTAAATGGAACACCCTATCAAATTTAGATTAAGCTCATATCAGCCGTACTTTCAATATAGGGTTTCATTACGTTATACAGGACATTTCAAAAGTTATAGTCAATTGAATACAAAAATCATGCTCATTTCAACCTCCAATATATCCTAGACAAAACATCCTAATTATAATTTTTTTAAGCATAACTTTTTGACATTGATACAGTGTTACGAGTAGTTTTTTCTTTATTATTGCACCAATGAATATAGAGCGAGCCATAACGAGCACATGATTTTGTCAATTTTTAAATGAATCACCCTGTATTTTATTCTAAAAGTGAAAATACACTTTAAGTTCTTTTATTTTTAATTAGTACTCCTATAGCTAAAGTTGTTAATTTCTGAGATATTTGTAATTTAGTAACAGAAAGAAATTTATTTTTAAAATTTCTATAATATCAAGTTAGCAGTGAACAAATGACAGTATATTATTCAGTAATTATTAGTAGCTTGTCATTTCACAAACTCAAATGACAGTATATTCAGTAATTATTAATAACCTGTCATTTTTTCAAATAATTTAAAATCGTGTAGTGTTTATTAAATTGTAACTACTTAAATATTGTTCGAAATGAACTATCCTGTTGAGGAATTAACAGACATGATATGGGTACTGGGAGAATGTATGAAAAATTGTGTATTAGCACAAAGAATTTACAAAAGAGAAATATCCCGCACGAAGACAACCCGAGAAAATAACGTTGGAAAGGTTACTAGATCGTTTTAATCGTACGGGTTCAGTAGTTTATGAAAAAAAGGAAAGGACAAAACCTGTACTTAACGAGAAAATGAATTAAACGTGATGCTTGAAATTACCCATAATCCACATGTGAGTACACGTGAAATCTCGCGTTATGATGATATTAGTGACAGGTCTGTCCGAAGAATACTGCGTAAAAATAAGATGCATCCATACCATATCCAGTTGCATCAAGAGTTACTTGAAGATGACTATCCCAGAAGGGTTGCATTTTGCGAATGGGGTCAACAACAAATTCATAATCAGGCGGATTTCTTTGATTTTGTCCTCTTTGGAGACGAAGCCACATTTCATAAATATGGAACTGTGAATAGACACAATTTCCATTACTATTCGACAAGTAATCCCCATGTTATAGAAACTCATGGTCAAACTAGGTGGTCTTTGAATGTTTGGGGTGGTATAGTTGGAGATCACGTAATTGGACCACATTTTTTGATGGAATAGTGAATGGTCAGATTTATTTGGACTTTTTAGAAAATCATTTACCATTACTGTTAGAAAACGTGCCCCTTAACATTCGTCAAAGAATGTGGTTATTACACGATGGAGCTCGGTACACCATTTTTTTTTAATTTTTTTTTTACACTAGATTAATTTGTAATCATCTTAATACCCATTTTCCCGGAAGATGGGTGGGAAGGAGGACCCATTGCATGGCCAGCTCGTTCACCAGAGTTAACTAAAATTGATTTCTTTATGTGGGGTTATGTGAAAAACCGTGTGTATCAAGTACCTCCAACCACACCAGATAATATGAAGAATAGAATACGAGAAGTATTCCAAAGTATTAATGTTGAAATGTTAAGAAATGTCAGTCGAGAATTTGGAGATCGACTGCAATATTGCATTGATGTTTTTGGTGGACCTTTTGAACATTTATTATAAAATGACTTCACTTTATAAGAATTTTGTCTTAATAACCAATATTTTTTAAGTTTTTATAATAATAAGTCACACTTTTATTTGTTCATGGCTAACTTGTTATAATAGAAATTAAAAAAAAATCTCTGTTATTGAATTGAAAATATCTCAGAAATTAACAATTTTAGCTATAGGGAGTACTAATTAAAAATGAAAGAACATAAAGTGTATTTTACTTTTTAGAATAAAATACAGGGTGATTCATTTGAAAAAATTGACAAAATCATGTGCTCGCGTTATGGCTCGCTCTATATTCCATTGGTGCAATAATAAAGAAATAGCACTTTCTCGTAACACTGTATCAATGTCAAAAAGTTATGCTTAAAAAGAATTATAATTAGGTTGTTTTGTCTAGGATATACAGGAGGTTGAAATGAGCATGATTTTCGTATACAATTGACTATAACTTTTGAAATATCCTGTATAACGTAATAAAACCCTATATTGAAAGTACGGCGGATATGAGCTTAATCTAAATTTAAAATAATATATAGGGTGTCCCATTTAAAAAAAAGTATGTTTGGTTCACCCTGGTAATATGTAACACCCTGTAAATACAAAAATAATTTTAAAATGTGAAGTTTGAAGCGGCCTATAATTTTTGTTAATAACTTTTTTTGATATCTCCTTTAATAACCGATATATCGTACTTCGACGCACTAATGCCGCACCCTGTTATTATTTTTGCCTAACATTAATAACTACTTAATAACTGAATAGTGAGCAAAAATAAACTTGAAGTTAAAAACTTCTAGTAACAAAGAAAAACTTTTCATTTATTTTAATAATTGTTCAAATTGTCGTCTATGTTGTCGAAGGCACAATCGTGTTCTCAAATCCGTTGCGTCCGCGACTCTTTTTAATTTCTTAGAGCGAAATTGTTCGAAATGCGGCCAAAACTGGATTTGTCAGTTGATCTATGTTTTCAGACGTGGTGTAATAAACCCTGTCCTTTCAACAACCCTACAAAAAATAATCCAAGGGATTCAAGCAAAGAGATCAAGGAGGCCAAACCATTCAGGTCCATGCGTGTATATCCAGCATATTAGGATAAACGGCGATTAAAATATAAAGGCGACTACAGCAGAATTATGTGGGTGGAGCCCCATCTATGCTAGAATCGACTCAAATTTCTTCAAATAATTCGAGAGGAGCAGCGTCCAACAGCTTCCTCAATTTGATTTATGAAGCAATTGCAATTATTGTGGAGACATAATAAACGGCTCTATAAGTGATTATCTAATAATTCCTCCACAGACAGTTTAAATGATATCTCACTTGCGGTCTGGTTTCTAGTGTACCATAGTTTGTTTTCAGTTGCAAAAAAATTGCTTAATTTTCCTACATGTAAATTTCGGCTCTTTTCTACTTGCACATGCCCATTTCAATTCTTTTTGTTCTAACATCCCCTATGTGGAATTTTTTGAACTGACTTGAATTTCTATTGTGGTATTAATGCCCTACTCTGTTGCAATTAGTCTACTAGAAATTTGAGGATCGATTGCAACCTAGAGTAATAGTATTTATTGATCTCACTTCTCAATAACTGAAAATCTGATCATATTTCCGTCAAACAGTTTGTAGATATAGAACTTTAAAAAAGTTTTTAACAAACTTGTCAAACTTTAATATTTACTATTTTTCAAAACTATCTAGATTTTGTTACACACTAATATAACGTATTGTAGTAATTGTACAAGGTCATATTTTTTAATGTATAGGATGTAAAAAGAATTAAAAAAATAAGATATCAGAGGTTTATGTTTCTGTTGACGAAATTATATCGGATTTGTGTGTGCACGTGATGAAATAAAAGTAAAAATAAGTGAGAAAGAAAACATCATAGGAACGATCCAGTGTGGTCGGACTGCCACACTTTTAGGTTCCTCAATTTAAAAATATTTTTAATTATACAGTTTTATGGACCACCCGTCAAGTTTGGATATTTTTAATAGAAACGGATATTTTTATTTTTTATTCTAAATCTACTGGAAAAACTACAGCAAATTTATGTATACGAGTCTTACTTAAAAATGATGCTTTTTGAGATTTCAATTTTAAACATTTAACTGGATCAATACCGAACTTCAAATATTTTATAATTTTTAGATTATTATTTGAAGCCATCAAATTTAAATTTTTATTTACACATAGGGCGGTAACAACTCTAATTGTCCACGATTTAAAACATCTATTATACAGTGTATGAGAGAAGAAAATGTCAAACTTTGTAATCGAGAATAATAAATAATTTGATAAAATCAAATGGAACATCCTGTATATTATTCTCTGAGTCGATGTAAAATTTAATTTTCTAGAATTTTTATTAATGTCTGTCTACCAAAACTCAACCGTTACCCTTGAAATACGCCTTTTTTCAAAAATACACATTTCATCAAAACATTTTCATTGACTCAAAATTATAAAATCACATACTAGTAAACGTGTCAGCATTTAAAAACTGTTTTTGTTAGATACGGTTTTGCAGTCGATAAGGATGGAATTTGTTTTTTTTTTGGTAACACGTTTAACGTTATTTGCTATTTGTCGTATTCCTTTCAAAGGTAAGATTCTCAACTGCTGATAACGACAACGTGATGTCAAATTTCATCATCCTCTTCAGTACAAACATGTTTCCTAGTTGGCAATTGTAGTTTTTTTAATCACAATTCGGGAATATCTTTGTAATTCCGGATTATCTGCTTTATGAATATGAGGCTGCCAATAAACAACTTCCATTTTATTTTCCTTATGATTATTAGTAACAATTCAAAGATACAATAAAATTGTGGTAGATTGGATAATTTACTAGCCACAACCGTTACACGGCTAACAGTAGATTTTTGGTTGACAAACATACACTTAGCAAAATTGTAGAGAATTTAGTTTTACATCGATTGGGCAAAAAATATAGGGTGTTTCATTTGAATTTAGTAAGTTATTCATCATTTTTAATGTACCATACGAATAGATAAGATAAATAATCATTTTATCGAGTACGGAATTTGTATGGTTTTCTCATGGTTTGAATAAAATTTGAATTTCATATTTTAAATGATAACCTAAACAAAATCTGAAAGTCGATATTGACCTCATTAAATGTTTAAAAATTGATATCTCGAAAAGTATCAAAGTATACATAAAGTCATCATACTTTTTCAAATAGGTTCAGAATAAAAAATAAAAAACATACCGGGTGACCCAACCAAACTACAAAGTTGATTGCTCCGTTATTAAACATGATATCGACTTCTGTTTTTTTTATTTAATAGATATCCATTAGTTGCACTTTTTAAAAATATTCTTCTGCATATACAGATTGTCCTAAACCTAGGTAATTACACCAAAGTTGGTTTTTAAATAGAATTTATTCAGTATATCTACACATATTTGGACTCTCTGTTGAAAATAACTTGAGGTTTGTATACATGATTAAGAGTCTATCGGCAACTGTTACAGCGTTACATTGACACTTACTACAAAAAAGTTCCGCATTTTTGAAAAATCTCAGCACACACCCTCTGTTACTTCTTGTCCATCTTTTACAGTTGCTCTCTATTATAGTCAAAAATTCTAAAACTTGATCCCTGCTAACGTTTTTTTTTTTAAATTCTATACAGGGCAGTCGAAAACACAAACTTACTTTTTTTCTCAATTTTTTTAAATGGAACACCCTATATACCGATGCGTCATTCAAATGCGATTTTTAAGAGCTTTCTAACGATATAGCACACTTGGATACTAGGATCGGAACTTTTGAGATATTCCACAAAGAGTATTAAAAATACTAATTAATGAAAATGCTTAATTACAATTAACATTAATATTTTCTTTGTCAAACTTTCACTCAAAATAGGAATAACACTAAAAAATTTGTATACACACATTTCGAGTAAGACAGGGATCTGTTTAATAATATATTATAATTATAATTAATTAAATATAATATTGTATTGTCGTATTCAGGTCTTTAACATCATTTAACAACGTCAAATTTTAATAATTTATTGATAACTTTTCGAAACAACTTCTCTCTAGTTCAATAACTGTTCAAAAACATTTCCTTGTTGTTCTAAGCACATTTCCAAACGTCGGACGAACGAAAGCTAAACGCCCCTGAGAACAAGTAGAGAAAAATTGAACGGAAAATATTGGTTATTCTTATTTTCATTTCTTCTGCCGTTGTTGGTTAATTTCTGTAAACTGGATTTTTAACGAAACCCCAAAGAAAAAAGTCGATTGGAGTTAAGAACGAGCTGGCCATGAAATACTACCTCCACGTCCGATCCAACGATTTGGGAAATTTTGATCTAAGTATTCACTTACTTCTCTATGGAAATGCACTGGAGCACCATCCTGTTGAAAACCACGTGCTTCGCCGAGTAGCAAAATCCACTTTTTCTAAGAGAACCGGAAGATTATTTCGGGAGAAAATGTAAGTATCTTTGTCCGGTTAGGTTTCCATTGAAGAAATATGGCTCTATTACATGTGTCCACCCCGTACATTCAGTGTCCAACGGTTTTGGTTATCAACAGTTTTCATCCACTTTGGATTCTCCATTGCATAGAAGTGCATATTATGCCGCTTCACCGCCCCATTACTTTTGAAAGTAGCTTTGTCGCTGAACAAAATTTTAA